>CAVMBJ020000018.1:0-131945 GCA_963675895.2 Styela plicata
CGAAGGCAAATTAAAGGCAAGAAATATTTCAAACACTTTTTTTTGTCGGAGATATTTCCAAGTAAAAAGGCAATACCCCATTCACCCGTGCCGTTGTTCCTAACAAATTGTCGATGTAAAAACAGCTGTCGATGTAAAAACTTCAAAATTCCCAGAGGCTTTTTAAAATCTTAATGCGTACAAAAGTAAAAATAAATGGATTTTAGTTATATCGTCAATTTTTTTTTTTAATACCATTTATAGCGCATTAAGTGACAAAAGTCAATATTTGTGTCGTTAGATATCCGTAAGTATGGTCAATGTGATATACGTAAGTAACATTGGGGTTAATCATCTTTCATTAGGAAATTTTTACATAGTTTTTAAAAATACCATTCTTTCTTCTTAGATTGTGTAAAATAAATGCCATTCACCCGATGGAATTCTCTTGTTCGTAGTTAGAGCGAGGTCACATTAGTTATAATTTGTACCGGTGCACCGCGCCAAAATGCGGGTAATACCGGTATGTCACTCCATTTTCTGCTATCAAAAAACATGCTATAGTGTGTATAAGGTGTATACCTCTAAATGCGGGCGGGTTGCTGTTTCTTGACATCGCAAAAGTTCAATTGAGGCATATTAGCAGGTGTAAGTGGGCTTAAGACCTGTTTTTTATTCATTACTTGATGCGATAATGCATCAACTTTTAACCATTTTAAGTGGTATGTAGAGAAATACCGGTATCATGGCAAACTGGCATTGCGCAGATGGTATTTTGGAAAACTCAATACCGGTAATTTCCGTCCTACTGATATGTTGCCCAGCTCTATTATCCGTACATGCTGGGATATCTCGTGTTACATAATAACCCAAATGTTGCCCAAAAATGCAACAAAATAATCATATGTTTAAAAGTGCCACCCAAGCGTGGACTACACATAGTCAATGTGAATAGCGTATTTTTTTGCAAATCCGCGATAGGATATCACAGAAAAATAACAAAATTATTTTAGACAGATTTTTTTTTTATTGAAATTCACTTAAGCACGGCTGGAAGCAGTGCCCAAGGAACCAACTAACAGCCACTTAATAGCAAAGAGCTACTAAAAGATGAAATACCAGCAACTGCACTCTAAAGGGAAACCATCCCAAACGGAACTGACCCATCATGGTGAAGTGCAGTGGGTGGTATCTGCCCTGGGCGATGGTGGAACCATCTACCACTTTTTTGCTTCCTTTTAGTCGCCTCTTCTGACACGCCCGAAATACGTTAGGCTGTGAGAGCGTTGGTTACATATGCGGCCACATCTCACTATTTTATGAAGTTATTAAGAATGTCCAAAGCGAGTACGCTAAAACGGACTTTACGATCTGTGATTCATATTTTAGCTTTTATTTTAGAATTTGCTCAATTTACCTCGTAACTTTGGTAATTAATCAATTGTCCGCAAGCTCGCAAATGCGTGACCGTGTGAGCGTCGGATACGTAATACGGTTACATCGCTCGATTTGTGTTTTGTGTGTCAAAAGCGAGTGTGCTTTAAAAAGACAAGCTTTGCAATTTACAATTTATGCATTTGTATTGGTATTTTCTTCATTTTCGCCTCGAACGTCTCATTTTAATAGTGAAAATAAAAGACACTAATCGTCGCTGATTACCACCTGATTATGGGCAAAAATTCCTACATTTCAGAAATTGAATAATCCCACGATTATCATCGATTAATACCATGGAGTAATCGTACAATTGCCGATTATCAAAAAGTCACTAATCGCTTACCGCTAGTCAACTATAACCATCACGTCATGCTTCACACTTACACAAATTCATTTCTGTAACGTTTCGCCGGACTTGTTTGAAGTTTGACTTTAGTCAGATGAAACTTCACAGAAATAAATTTGTGTAAATGTGAAGCAAGATGTTGAATCTCTCTAGATAGTACTGCTTGTCGTGTTTTTCACTTAATATTGCAGCTGCTAGTACTACGTTTGGAAGTATATCTTTGACATACAAGTGGCTGTTAGTTGGTTCCTTCCAAGCATTGTGGAAAAATGTGAAAGAATTTCTAAATAGAACTTCTCACCTTGTATTGACATCCTTTGTGTACCTGAGAATGAAATAGAAGTCTTAAATTCCTGTTGTCTACAAACTTCGTTCAAAAAATTAGTGCTGGTTTCAAATTGCATTGCATGTCACTGTTTTAAAATACCCCAGAGTAGGGATGTAAGTTTTAGAATTTCGAATCGAATGGGTTTGAATCGATGTTAATTTGATTCTAATAGATTCTTGTTGTGTACCGTATGTGAGTTTTCTGTCGATTCCGTACCTTGGAAACAAACATTTCAAAATTATTTGACCATTGGGTGATTTTCATGATAACTTTTTGCCAATTTCTTTGTGTCCAGTCGTAAAATCAGTACACAGCTATTTCGTTCTTGTTCAGTTTTGCTCGAATTCGATCAACCGATTTTTTATCTGGTTATTTCGTTCGAATTTGGAAATGAGTTTTTTTCACATAAAATCATATTCGGAAAGATTGGATTAGAAAATATTTCGTTAGAGATTCGATTTGGAAAGAAAGTAACAATCCCAAAGTTTCGTTCATGGCATGTGCACAAACTGACCCAACCAGAAAGCAGGGGAACGACAAGCATTGGAGCAGTGAGTGCGGAAATTGTAAACATATTCGTGTGATATTTCCGTCCTGACGCACGAGTATTTTTAATAGATACGAAACGACAGAATCAAACATGTTAGAGTTATAAAACTCACTTTAAAAATGAGTTGATTAAAACAAAATCATCATTTCTATAGTGACAGAATTGCCGAGAAACAATAATTCTATGTAGCGATATTTTCAATACTGAGTGATCACCCTTAGCAATTATTGACACAAAAGGAGTAGATTGAAAACAAAATCTTTATTCCTGCAGATTGGCAACAAATACAAGAAAAAAGGATTGAGTAAATATTTTTTCCGATATTTTCAACATGTGGTGATCGCCCTGACCAATTGATGCAATTATCTCATGACTTATCTTATGACGAAGCAATTTATTTAGAAAGTATGACTTGTCAAATATTCATTTTCTAATATTATAACAAGTGGGCTACGGATAGGGAGGTTCAAAAAATGAGATTTTGGAAAAAATCACCTACAACCCCCTCAAAAGGAGCAGTTGGGTGAAAAAACAACACACAAAAAGTTTTAGCTCATTCGGAAGAGTTTTTGAAGCGGGTAAAATAAGTAAAATTCTTTCTAGTTTTTGGTTGAAAGTTGGTTGAAAAAAAGTTGCCAAAATAGAGATTCGAAATGAATTAGTTAGTCATTTTTGTTTAAAAAATGAGATTTTTCCCAAAATCTTCAATTTTGGATACCCTGGAAAACTCAAAATATTGCGCCGAAACATTGGTGATTTTATTCCTTTTACATCTAATTCTATTTATTTCTGTACAAATCAGCCAAAATAGTTGAAAATAACCAAAAATTGAAAAAAATGAAGATTTTACTGTTGCTAGATTTCGCTTGAAACTTAAAATTTCGAACTGCCGGCTTCGCTTCAAAACCTAATTCCATTTTTTCGAACCACCCTAGGGCTACGATCAACATCTTTTTATTTAATAAGATTGTTCAAATTAATGCTTTACTATGGAAATATGAAACAACAAACCTGACGGTTCTTCTTTTCTATGAACTGCAGGATAATCTTCGACATCATCAGATCTTGATGAACCACCTGGATCAAAGCAAATCAACATGTTAAAGTTTGTCAGATTGCAGTGTAAAGCAATAATCGATGGTACATGAACTATTAAAAATTTTCTCATCTGTGTGATGAATTTTGTCCAAAATTGCCTAACTACGTTCCAAAGCATACCCAGATCAGTGGCAGTTAGTTGCCCCAACAAGAAGCCACAAAGTATTCTTCACTAGACACAATACAGAACCTAGGTGCCTGACGAGACGCTTATTCTAAATTGATGTTTTAAATGAGACACAAAAATTTCTTCATAAAACTTATCTCAGCGAAATGTCACGGGGGTTATTTCATTCGACAGATAAAACATTAAAGGATAATAGTTTAATTAAAAAAAATGCTTTAAAAAACTACTTAGTTGACTTGAAATACTCTACATGCGAACTTCACTTGGGTGCTTTATTTTGATAAATGGTACAAGTTTTTCTTAGTTGACACACTAAAAAAACTTTTTTTAGCAGCACAACGGTGTTGAAACTTATGTCACATTTGCACCAAAAGAAAACATCACCTAGTAAAGTAAATGTAAAGAAAGCCGTCTCCGTGTTGCAATAAATTTATTTACGCTTCGAGCTACAACATCACTAACATCCTGGGTTCGAATCCCGCGAAGGATGATTATATGCAAGAGGTCTGCTAAGTGTCTCCATGTTTGTTGTCACACTGGGTTGCCACCTGCGTTCGCACCCTTTCCTATTTTCGTGCACGGTAAAAATGTTATGAAAGCGTAGTTCTCTACTTGAATTTCACCCTTTTTTGAAAGTCCAAAATAATTTTGCATCTTCGATGTGATTTTTTAATAAGCTTTTCGTTATTTGCGGTAAAATTACATTTGAAATATGTGTCCCATGCATTTTATACTCCCGCAACTGCTACAATTCTGCAGTTATTTAATTCAATATCTGACAAAGTCTGATTTGTTTCCCTCAAACAACTAGGAGAAAAACTAAGGGGTGTAAATATTTCATTTATTGAAATGCTTATTCCGTATTTCAATATATTGCGGTTTCATGTGATTTCTTGATTCATTGATTTGGATTCATTGGTTCATCAATTCATTTTATTCCAAAATGTTTAAATCAAAGAATATACTTTTGTATCTCAATGAAATGTGTGAAATACCTTTGCCAGTGTGCGGCAAAGTTTTTGAGCGCAGAGGATCATTTTCAAATGCGTACTGTGGATATGTCCCCTATTATTATTATTGCAAATTTAATGTTATAACAGTCAACGTTCTTTCAAGAACCCTATTTTACACAAATATTCCTTTTCGCTACCAGCACCAGCGAGATGGCCTAGTGGTTAAACATATTGGCATCGTGGGTTGAAGATCTCGGGTTCGAACCCCGACGAGTCCGGCTCGCTTATCCAAGCCCACCACTCACAACCCAGGATGTAATAACTTGGGTAGCCTAAGCCGAACAAGAAAAGGTCATACCTTTCTAGCAATTGTAACCATGTTCTTCTATAAGTGGCCGCTATTACAGGGCCTTGGACAGGGTGATCCACTCTAAGAAGTGGCCATAAAAAAATATTAAAAGACATAGCCGATTGCATCCATTTTGATGATTGCTTAAATTGTTCAGAAAAAACTCTATGGAGAAAGGAAAAAACTGATGTTATTGACCTAAATTTTAATCGTTATCATAACATTTTATATTTATAAATACCAATCTCAGACTTGTGCATGGCCATAAATTATCATCATGTAATAAACTTAATCTTATTGCCGATGATAAATTGTTTGAAATATCTTTCTGGAGAATCTTATTATGACAAATTCATCACAAATTGTTGGGAATAAAAAATGTCTTGAAATACACGCTGCTCTACAAATTCACAGAGCAAAGTAAATTCTACCATGCAAAATCGAAGAATACATTTCAAAATTTACTGGTTGGCTTTCCAAATAAAAAGCTTTTTCTTCATTACCAAAAATACACCCTTCAAATAAACCAAGCAATTAGAATTCCACAATTATGGAATTGAAATATATATTTCTGCATTTACTAGGCGTAATTTAAAGGTAAATAAATTATTTTATTACCAATGCTAAATTGTTGCAGATATATCCAAATTTTTGAAAAGCTGAACTTGGTAAATTCAGCGCAAAGGGCTTTAAAATTTTGAGAAACACGTCAAATTTAATCCAGGCCAACCATTAAAATGTGAGAACAAGAAAAATTCGAAATTTAACAATGACTATAATTCAGGTATTCGATAGTCGTATTTTCCAATGAAAATAAATGATTTTATTATCAATAATATATTGTTCAAAATATCTCCCTAAAGAATCTGAATGTGGCATAATCGGCGCAAATTACCTTGAGATGGAAATTTTTGGATAAATGCGAATAGAGGTTTAAAACAAGATCTGTCCATGCGTCATTTTAATAGACTAATTATTATTCATTGTTTTGGAAAACTTAGCCATGTTAGGTATCATATTAAATGTAAAGATATCAGTAATTTCATTAAAAAAACAAGCAGAAACCTCAATCATTTCCATTTTAGAAATATATGTCGAAGATTGCTATTGTCGCATGTTTTGATAATCACATGACTCATGTATAGTCACAACAGCGTGTTTGTACTTTATTTTGAGAGGAAACGTAATGTCAGCTAAATCTTATATTCAGTTTTTATTGGTCACACTTCATTCGAGAAAGATGAACTTTAGACCATACAAAATCATGTACGGCCAGTACCAGTGGTGATGTTGATGATATGAATAGTAATGAACAGACAAGTATAGCAGTAAGATTAATACGTTTTGAACAATTCGTCAATTTCAACATTTATTGTAAACATAAAAATTTCGTTGAAATCTTAAAACTTTTACGCTAAGAGGTATTTTTTTTAATAAAATTCACTTTGAGAAAGGACAGAAGCAGTGTCTGAAAGGAACCAACAAACATCCACTAAAAAGCAGATAGCTACTAAAAGATGTGGTACCAGATGTGGCAACTGCACTCTAAATGGAAAACATCCCAAACGGAACTAAATCGCCATGTTAAAGTGCAGTGGGTAGCATCTACTCTGGACAATGGTAAAACCATCTACCACTTCTTTGCTTCCTTTTAGTCGCCTCTTACGACACGGAGGAAATACGTTAGGGCTATTCTAAAGCCCGTTCCTACAGGACCAAAATTATGAACGCACCGTTGAAATCGTGTGATGGAGGCTGTGTTGCACCAAATAAAACCCGTATTTCTCTATTTATCACTATCCGAAGGCAAATTGCCTTAATTCCTGAGACACCCGGAGACATACAGGATTGTGCCAGACTGAGATACACATTGTCATGTTTAACCCAATATATACTATGTATAAGAATCAGACAGGGAATAGCTTCCAAGAGCTACACGTGATATTACACAGGTTCAAATCTAGTGCAGGGTCATTATGTTCAGAAAGTATTGTTAGAGGCAGCGCAGGGTGTTTCTTATAACCAATGATTACAACTTATGAGAATATATATTTTCTGATCGAAGTTCACAGGTTATTTGGAATAGAATGAAATCATACCGTAATCTTGTTCAATATTAATATTAACTGGTGCAAGAAAATTAACTTGACTTCCATCTCCAGATGCAAGCGCTGATAATCCTGAACAAAATATGTAAATCTCATATTAAATACATATAATATTTTATGGGTTTTGTATCATTTGCTGTGGTCTGTCCGTAAACCTTCCCGGGTATGTAATCAATACCCACCATGGTTCTGAATTTCATGTGTTTGAGCTGCTGTCATGCTGAAGTGCCATGCTGAAGTGCCATGCTGAAAGACACATTCATTGGTGACATGGTCGAGCATTGAGCAATACGATCTCTTATTTATTCATTTTCTGGTTGATGACCAAATATAGACATGATTTTTGTGATCACAATGGTTAAGATATTCTCTTCCAATTACAGGTACCAAGTCTCACAAAAGTAGAACAATTTCCAGGAAATATGCTTTTGCTGACGATTTTGTTTCTACTCCCAGTGGTGCAACCCAGTGGATTTGAAAAATATTTTTGAAATGTAAAAAAATAACTAGTATAGCTTTTATGCTGATTTTGCAACAAAAATGATGAATATTGATAAAAAAAGGCCAAAGATTGTATATGTCGTCCGCTAACATTTCGCTTATCAAGATTTAATACTTCCAGTCGCCAGTAAATAGGCAACGTGGTGCCCAAAATCTGCGTCTGCCCTGACATTATGATGTCATAAATATCAACCGAAGAGAAAAAAATTGAGTGCCACACCCTATCACTGCTTGTGCATGATTCAACTCACACTCTTCGCGCTTTGAGCCTAGCCTTCAGGGCCTAGGGGATCTTGACACTATCTAATTCTATGGCAAATACTAAAACACAGAGATTACTGAATAGTATAAAAGCACTTGCATATGTACGACTAAGACGAGCGAAACATTTTGGTCATTTTCTTGAGAAAAAACACCATTTTGGGGTCAGAACAAAACCATGCATATTACATAATTGTGCGCCAGAGGCACTAGAAAATTTTGCTTATTTTGATAACATTTTTGTTTGAATTCCAAAATCTTGAGTGGGGCTGTTAAAAACAAATCATATAAGCAAAATAAAAATTCTATAATGAGAACAATGGTCATGTATGGTTATTCTAGATGGACACTTTTTATAATGGTGCATTTAAAATTAGGTAGGAAGTACTCCTGTGCAGGTGGCATAGGTTCAAATCCACGTGGTGATCATTATGCATAAAAGGACAGGCTGGTCCACGTAACTTCTATTAACAGGTTCTTACACCAATCATATGGTGAAAACATATTATTACTAGTGATCAAGAGAAAATATTCTCACCCACCTTGAGATTCGATATTGATCTTTGAGTCTCTTATATTTGCTTCGTTACTTGAACCTTTACCACTTCTCAATAAAGCAGCATCTTCTGCAATGCAAATGTTTGGAAAGTGTTATAATAGGTATCTACTGATATCAATATATATTCGATGCTTATTCCATGAAGTTAGTACGGAAGCTTACAATGGCAGGTGGTAGTGGGGCTCGCATGAATAAGGGGATTCAAATTTAAGTGACGCTATAGCTTTGAACAACATGTATTGGCAGGTCTGAACGAATCATTCAAACAATTCTAAAACGGGAATACCTCATGCAAATCGTTCCGCGTGTGCTACTGACCCGTATTTACTATAACAACTATAATTTTCTGCTGATTGGGATTCGCAATCGAAAGAAGTAGGATTTCAATTCAATGTGGCTTAAAAAAACATTTTCACAGTTGATTTTACCCAATTTTGCATTGTTCGTACATAAACCCATTAAAAATACCACACAAAATGCTTTTGTGAGTGGTAGCACGGGTAACAACCTCAGATATGTGTGGGCTAGAAGACGCAACAATTTCCTCTTTCCAGATTCAAAATGCAGCCTTTTGGTAAATTTTTAAATTAAAAATGAATTCTTTTTTAAAATCCTCAAAGATTTTGAATTATTCAACAGAATAGTCTAATAAATGTTCAAATCGCCTTGAAATTGTAAATGCCTAAAAGCATACTATTTTTTGCGGGTTTTTGACTGAGATTTTGTGTCCAAAGCCTTGGCTTGAGATGAGCCTGCTGATACTGCTTTATATTGTTGCCCAACATATAACATCAAAGAATACACTACATACAACACTTCCTACATTCACACAAGTAGCTGACGATCTTGGGATTTCAGGATAAATAATATTATAATAGATATTTTTGAGGGGTGTAAAACGTGTAGAAAACAGAAAATAAGTGTTAAAGCAAAGCGTAAAAAACAGAAGGGCGCACAAAAGGATCTTGGGGTCTAGTGAGGTTTAGCAACATATTCCCAAATGTCATCAAAATTAAAACTGGCAGAATATTCTCATCCTCACCAGAGGGCACCAATGCTGCAAGCATCTGGAATTGTCTCCAGAGTTAGGATGAGCCGCTTCCAATACAGAAAATTTATATGATAATCGGATATATCGTACTGAACTTCATGAGACCGGAATCTTGGAGGCAAACTTTTTTCCGAAGGTGGAATCATGTGAGGATGCACTACCCTCCCCCCTATCAACCTCATGGTTCAACAAAAACTCTATAGATGAACAATAATGATACTTACCTTTATTTGATAAAACTAACATATTCGAATCACTCACAGCCAGGTTAATTTTCGCACCATCTCCGGCCATTGAATATGATGCAGAACCTGTATAACATAAACCATTAGAAATGTAGTAGATATGATAGATAGGAGTCAGATAGGAATTTATGTCAATTAGTCTAGTTTTGTGATTAATTAAATCATACTTCAATACTCAGCCACTGATAGAATCCTATTAAAATACAATAAATGCCGATCAAAAGCGGCACTGGAAGATCTCCGATATTGAGTAAGGGATGTTGATGAAAATAAATACAAATCACGCAAGAAGGCGCAAAAAAAAGTATCGGTTCATAGTGATATTATCAAAATTTTTACTCATTCATGGGGGTCGCACACCCCAACTATCGATAGTATCACACCTAAAAACCCACTGTCAGAAATATTATCACATTCTAGCATAATTAGCTTTGGTTGTTTCAGCCACAATCAGAGGTTCGGCAGCGCACTCAGAATTTTTTATACCATGAAGGGACCCAGGTAATACTCATTTCGCATGTTGTATTCCTGGTGTGTAAATCTCCCTTTCAAAACAATGAATCAAATTAGCAAAAATCCTTTGTAAATTAACCAAAAGATGTTGTCATTGCCCAGGGTAGATATAGCACTCACTAAACTTTTTGGTTCAGTTCTATAAAGATTGTTTTTTACTTCGGGTGCAGTCGGTGGAAGAATTATGAAAAATCGCTACCGTTTTGAACGCCTTGGGCGAAAATGTTCATAAGAAAAAGTTTTACAAATTAAATTTAATCATATTTTGCAAAACAATGTTTACATTTTCGTTGTATAAAACAGACAATTTACTTTTCCGACAGCGAGTCGGACAGTCCAATGTCGAGGATTTTGGGGCTTGTTTACAACATTGCTTGAAGTAAACTTTCAAGAAAATATTATAACTAGGACCAAACCCTCAGCTAATAGTGGACTGAAAATATTTTCCTGAAAGCTGGGTAAATTCCTACCTGAATCCTTTCCTTTCCCAGCAGCAGGTCTACGTCGTTTTGCTGAAGGTGAAGAATGTGGAGAAGCACTAGAGGTTGGATGGTCTGTGGAAAGATGAAAATTTAAAAATTTCAAAAGACAGCGGTCAGAAATCACAAGGTGAAGGTGATAGATATGCTGGAAAGTTAAGTATCTTCACACGCAAAGGGTGAAGAGTGAAAAAATGCTCTTTTATTGCAACTCGATGATGATTGAACTAATTGTGGTCGCAATTAATAGTTTTCATTGTAGGTCTGGTTCAATGGAGGTCTTGTTTTATATAAAAAAAAATTAGAAACTTCACTGAATAGGATAATGGTGTCAAAAATAATGTACATTGTACATCTCAGCTATTCTCAAATACTTGATGATTTAAAAATAAACTATTTGAAAATCGTTACTTTTGAAGTAAACCAGTTGGATTGAACGAAATTAAACATAATCTTGTTCAGAGTTGCTACTTTCAAGGATACGACATTGATACACATTGGCAGGGGAAGGTGTTAAATCTGGCAACAGACAGCAGGAAGAGCAAACAAATCCCTAATTTCATGTGGGAAATATCCCAACATTGACTGAACCACAACAATAAAGTTCAGAGAGTTTACCTGGGGATATGTTTAATGTTTGTAAATATACTTACCTTGTCATTGATGAAGCATGGTTCATGTACAAATTAAAAAGACCAGGACTCGATTGTGCACAAACAACAAAGACTTACCTGAAGTTCTTTGATATCCTGTGCTCGAGGACGCACCTTGGTTGACGATCTGATCATGGCCCGGTTGATACTGCACAGGAGCCAGATTAGGACGCTGGATTCCTTGATAGTGAACGTCTGGCTGTTGAGGAGGTTGAGGTGCTGGCCCTGGATAAGGGTCATTAAATTACTTGAAATCCCTCAAAGCGTCTCAGAATTTCAACATGTTCTACTTGACCATAATTGTCTGTGATCTCTTGTTTATTAAAATTGAATAAGGATAATAAGGAAATTATTTTATCGAAGTCAATTCATCTATTAGGTCTTAATTGTTTTCATTTAAGCTCTGATGATATCATCTCGGGTAGTAGATGGGAGGAGATAGAAGTGGTAGATTGTTTAATCCTTGCCCAGGGCAGATACCGCTCACTGCACTTTTTCATGGCGGTTCTGTTCTGTTTGGGATATTTACTGAGTGGAGGATCCTGTACAACGTCTTTTTATCAGCTCTTTGCTGTAAGTGGCCATGAGTTGGTTCCTTTTTAGCACTGCTACTGGCCTTGCTTAGAAGGCTTTGAGCTACGCATCACTAACGTCCTGGGTTCGAATCCTGTGAAGGGTGATTATATGCGTAAGATCTGCTGAGCGCCTCACCGGTTCATGGTGGTTCCCGCATGAGCTGCACATGGCTTCCTCCACCAACCAGGTCCATAAACAGGGAAAAGATAAAAGATGAAAACTTGCATCCCTAATCCAGAGTCCCAAAAAAAGCATCATCATAAATAAATTGATTTACACAAAACTCTAGTCTCAGAGTTGCAACAAAATTATTTACCAGAAGTTTGTTGATGCTTTGTTCCTGAGGATAGTTCTTGGTTGGATGTCTGACGCAGATTTGCTTTCTTTCGTCTCCTTCTATTGCAGGATTTGGACTGTTTTGGTTGTTGGCCTGAATTGGAATTTCAAACTCAAATTTTACTTGAACATGCATAGTTTTCTACCTTTTCTTTTTTCCCTCTGGGACGCTATGATAGCATAACAAATAAATAATGGTCATTTCGCGACTGTGCCGACTAACAATTTTATAGAAGGAAGAAATCCCTGCAAAAGTCAGGTTATGAAGTCTGATGAAAGGTTGAATTGTATGCTCAGGAATAGAATTAACCAACAGGGCATTTCTTGACTTTGGAACAAGACGTATTGTCATGAAATTCAGGTATATTTCGTGGACTTAGTTTATCATTACAATCAATAAATCAGAAATAAACTAAACAATCCGCCTTACGTACTTTAGTTACCACTAAGAGCCATGAACAGGACATGTTAATGAATTTTCGCAAAACTTTCGAGTAATTTTCAGTGCAAAATCATGTTTTCTGTAGATCTTTAATATTTTATTCTGGAAACAATGAATCTAATCAGTTCAAACTCAAAAAAACATTTTTGCAAGAATCTCAGAATTTCAGTTGGTTAAAAAAATACTATAATAATTTTTATGAGTTTTTGATCTAAGTCTAAATGACTTTATAGCTTATAAGTAAATAATAAGAGTCGAAATAATCATTTAAGCCCGTAAGTTTTTTCATAATGAATATAATTACCTTGTCTTGCAATAGCTTGATTGTTAGGTTCTGGGTTCTCTACCACTGGATTCTGTTGCTGAACGACTTGTGCTCGATTAGGATTGGCCGGTTGTAGAGGTTCCACTCCTAAATAAAATGCACATGGTTTTTTAAAACTCAAGTTCCTTTCGTCAGCGCTTTTGCCAGTGGTAGCACGGGCAATAACCTTAAATTCGTGGGGGTTCGTAGACGCAACAAGTACCTCTTGCCAGATTTAAATTAGAGGTAAAATGCATTTTTGTATTTTTTTTTCCAAATGAAACCTTTTTAAACCCCTCAAAGATTTCAAATTATTCAACAAAGTAGTCTAATAAATGTTCAAATCGTTTTGAAATTGTCTTAAAATTGTAAATGCCTCAAAAGCACATAATGTTTTTGCTGGTTTTTGACTGAGATTTTGTGTCCAAAGCCCAGGTTTGAGATGAGCCTGCTGATACTGCTTTACATTGTTGCCCAACTTATAACATCAAAGAATACACTACATACAACCCTTCCTACATTCACACAAGTAGCTGACGATCTCGAATTTCAGGATAAATAATATTATAATAGATATTTTTGAGGGGTGTAAAACGTGTAAAAAACAGAAAATCAGTGTCAAAGCAAATCATAAAACAAAAGGGCACACAGAAGGATTTTGCGGCCTAGTGAAGTTTAGTACCATATTCCCAAATGTCATTAAAATTAAAACTGGCAGAATATTCTCATCCTAACCAGAGGGCACCAATGCCGTAAGCATCTGGAATCGTCTCCAGAGTTAGGATGAGTCGCTTCCAATACAGAAAATTTTCATGATAATCAGATATATGACGAAAATATTGCAAATTGCACCAAAGAAACACAAAAAAGCATTACATTTTAGTAATGATGTCATTATTTATACTCATTTCTGGAGGTAGGAAGCATCGTCATAGATAAATTGATTTCCACAAAACTCTAGTCTCCGAGTTGCAACAAAATTTTTTACCAGAAGTTTGTTGATGCTTTGTTCCTGAGGATGCTCCCTGGTTGGATGCCTGACTTCGATTTGGTTTCCTTGGCCTCCTTCTATTGCGGGATTTGGATTGTTCCGGTTGTCGGCCTGAATTGATATAATAAAGAACTCAAATTTTACTTGAATATGCATAGTTTTCTACCTTTTCCTGCTTCCCTCTGGGGTGCTATGATAGAATAACAAATAAATAATGGGTATTTTGCGACTGTGTCGACTAACAATTCTATATAAGAAAAATCCCTGCAAAAGTCAGGTTATGAAGTCTGATGAAAGGTTGAATTGTATGCTCAGGAATAGAATTAACCAACAGGGCATTTTTTGACTTTGTAATAAAACGTATTGTTGTGAGATTATGGTACTATTTTCGTAAACTTGGTTTATCATTACAATCGATAAATCAGAAATAAACTAAACAATCCGCCTTACATACTTTAGTTACTACTGCTTTTGGGGCTTGCTTCCAACATTGCTTGGATTTATCTTTCGAAAAAAACTATAATAACTGGGACTAAACCTATAGTTAGCCGGGTAAATGTGATAGGAAATAGAAATTATTTCAACAATTGATAGTTTAGACAAAGCGAAGTATCATTAGTCAATTTCATACTCATCACATGATTCATTCTATCCTACATTTCTACCTGAATCCTTTCCTTTCTCAGCGGCAGGTCTACGTCGTTTTGCTGGAGGTGAGGAATGTGGAGAAGCACTAGAGGTTGGCTGGTCTGTGGAAAGATAAAAATTCAAATATATTAAAAGAAAGTGGTAAGAAATCACAAGGTGAAGGTGATAGATATTCAACTTAGTCTTGTTAAGAGTTGCTACTTTCAAGGATACGACATTGATACACATTGGCAGGGGAAGTTGTTAAATCTGGCAACAGACCGCAGGAAGAGCAAACAAATCCCTAATTTCATGCGAAAAATATCCCAACATTGACTGAACCACAACAATAAAGTTCAGAGAGTTCACCTGGGGAAATGTATAATGTTTGTAAATGAAATTACCTTGTCGTGTAGAAGATTGATGAGGGGCTCCTACCTAATGTCAAGAATGAGGTACAAATGAACCACGCCTTGGTGGAGCGATCAAACGGTGCAATGCCCATGCATGCTTAACATAACATGACACTGGCGTGATAGAGGTGATAGTCTCATCACCAGAGGCTCGGCAAATTTTCCTTATTTTGATAGCATTTTTGGTAAAATTCCAACATACGACAACATGGTTGTCTCCGAAGTGTGTTTCCAACGATTGATGATATTCAATCAGAACATACTTTAACGTTTTTTCACAAACAAATATTACATCGAGAACTGGTATAGTTTTCAAGATATCGGTGTTTCAGATATTTGAACTTTGCCGAAATCAATAGTTTTAAGGCCCTTAATATTGGAAACATTCAAGTACGAAATTATAATACTTTCATGATGAGAATGGGAGCGTGACCTTCTCCGGACTCCAGTTACAGCATTAGTTCCCGTAAAATCAACGTCCGTGCTAAAACTTACTTATAACTCTGAAGAAATAGAAGAGAACTGAGATTGAAAATGAGATGATGAATGCGGCCAGGACCCATTTCAATGCTGGTCTGTTAGGGTGGAGGTAGCTGTCAGCAAGTAGCGCGAACGTGACACATCCAAACAGCATAACAACAAATTTTATAATCCCTTCTTTGGAAACGATGTACTTTGGTCCGTCCTCCATTTTAAACAGTTCTAAGTTTTCTGTTCTAAATATGCACTATAACAAAAATATAGTAAAATCACTGCTCTTTGACAGTAAATTCACTCATTGATTAAAAACTATTGAATCGACTTTGTGACCAAAAATTGATAAGAAGGTAGATGGGTTTATCATCACCCAGGGCAGGTACTAGCCAATCTATCACCATATCAGTTCTGTTCCGTTTTCTGCTTAGAGTGCAGTTGCTGGCACTACTTCTCATAGTAGCTCTTTTCTATTAAGGGGTCGTCAGTTGGTTCCTTTTAGGCACCGATTCTGGCCTCGATCGGAGTGAATTTCAATGGAAAAATATATTCTTGGCCTAAATCTCAAGTACGTGGCGGTTTTGAATTTTGAAATTATACCAAAAATAAAGAAGTCTTTTTTCTTTAAATAATCACTTTCATATTTCTGGTGTTGTTGACCCGTATGGGTTAACTCTGTAGTCAATAAAATTATTCTGCGATGAAGACATATACTATATCTTCATACTATATTCTATTCTGTAGTTCATTGCGCACTAGTGATACCTTAATGTGTGATACTTCTCGTGCAACCTGGCTCAGAGCGAATTTTGAAAAAAAAATCAATTCACTCAAATTTTGTTACAACACACTTCGTAGAATAATAATGAGAAAGTGATATAGATAAAAAAAATTGTTTCCCATGGAGATATAATACAGAAGTAGTGAAATATTTTTCTATTGAAATTCATTCTGATCAAGGCCGGAAGCAGTGCTTAAAAGAAACCAACTAATGGCAACTTAAAGCAAAGATACCATAAGACATATAGTACCAGCAACTGCACTCCAAGCAAAAAATATCTTAATCGGAACTCAACTGCTACGGTAAAGTGCAATTAGTGATATCTGCCATGGGCGATGGTGAAACCATCCACTACTCCTTTGTTCCCATTGGTCTCCCTCTGACAACACGCGGGTTACACGTTACAACTATTCGAAAGCCAGTATCTACGAATTCCGGACTGTGAAAAACCGAATCATTTTGATTTCGAACTTGATTCGAATAATTGTTTCGAACCGAATCCCCAATTCGATGTAAATAACAAAAGTCCCATTATTACAACTTGTCTTCATTGTGAAAACCAAGAAATCTTAAGTTTATAGTGTATATTCAATTCATACTCCATGTGTGAAAGCAACAATTTTAATATTTTAACGACAAAATTTAAGAGATCTTGGTCAAATTTGACCAAAATCGATAACATTTTGTCGTTAAAAATCAAAATTCTAGTCCATTTAGTAAGTATTTGTTCCTATGAACGATTCACGATTGATTCGAATATTTTGTGATTCGAATCGATGCGAATCACCGAATCGAATTAGCCAGCCCATAAGTACAATGTTTGAATTTGGTTTGAGAATCAAAATAATTTTATCAAAATAAGGTTTTAAAAAAATATAAAATATTTCGTTTTGCTGCTTCTATACTGAAACGGAGCTCTTTATCAATAATGCCTTAAATTTTTACGTGCCCGCGTCCAACTCTTGGAATGGGTTAGATTTCTCCACTACCCCCCAAAATCGATGAATTTTGTCGTTAAAAATGAAAAAGTTTTTGTTCCTATGGCCGATTGATTCGAATTATCTGTACTTCGATTGATTCAAATCATCGAATCGAATTGCCTAGTCCTAGATGCCGTGCCTCGTCTACCTCGCCGACCAAAAAAGATCGCAAAATGACTTTTAAATCAGAAAACCCAAAACTTCAGCGTGCTGAGTAAGATTAAAATAAAATCGCTGTTTATTGCGGGAAAATGTCGGCTGTTGCGCCTATTATGACGTTATGGCGTTTGACCGAAGAAAATTTTAAAATTTTGCCGCCTCCCTCTCTCTTTCGAAATTCTTAATACAAGATTGGTTATGCCTAAATCCCGCTCAGCTGCTGTTCCTCAACCAAACCAACACCCAGTTTCCAAATATCTCACACCCATCGCATGATAACAGCTACGCTGTAAAAAAGTACAATAAATTATTAGCAAATATTGAAATAGCCGGCATGAAATGTTAGCAGCAGCTATTTTTCCTCAAAATAATATGCATCTCAATATAGGCATGTGATACATGAAATGAGAGGATATTCAGTAAAGATTCACACTCCAATGGTGTTCAGAAAATTATTCATCCTTCAGACGTCATTATTTTAGTCGAAAATTTGAAATTTCGGTACAATCGAAATTTTTTCTGCCACTAGGGGGCACTAAGAAGGTCTTTCCATCACGTTAACTTGAAAAATTTACAATAATTGTAGCCATCAACAATGCCAAATTTATGCGTTCTATCTCGTTTTGGTTTGGGACTAAACTCATATAAAAATAGTATATCTGTTTGTACCAAGTGGTCAAATTTGTAAATATTTTGCAAAAAGCAGTGAAAAGTTTAGTAATGCTATCAAAATTTCTACTCATTTTGTGGGGGCCGGACAACCCCAATTATCGATAATATACCACCTGAAAACCCAATGTCGAAACGATTATCACATTCTAGCATAATTAGCTAACCCAGGTCATATTCATTTCGCATGTTGTATTCCTGGTGTAAAATCTCCTTTCAAAACAATGAAGCAAATTAGCCAAAATCGCTTGTAAATTACAACCAACGGATGATTTTGCCATTGCCCAGGGTAGATAGCACTCACTACACCCTGTCATTGTGGTTCAGTTTTAAAAAGAATGTTTTCTGCTTCATTTGCTGGCGGTAGAAATGCAAAAAATCGCTACTATTTCGTTCGCGTTCGAAAATCTTTTTCTACTAAAATTTCGTCAAGTTTTGCAAAATGATGATAATTTCTTTACCTCCTTTAGCGCAAATTTGCACTGTATAAAACAGCAAATTTACTTTTTCCGACGACAAGTCGAATCATCCGATGCCACTAATTTTGCGGCTTGCTTCCAACATTGCTTGGAGTTATCTTTCAAGAAAAAATTATAATAACTGGGACTAAACCCTTGGTTAGCCGGGTAAATGTGATAGGAAATAGAAATTATTTCGGACAAAACAAAGTATCATTAGTAAATTTCATCCTCGTCACATAAATTTCTAGTCCTACATTCCTACCTGAATCATTTCTCCAGCAGCAGCTATATGTAGTTTTACTGAGGAACGTGGAGAAGCACTCGAGTATGGGTCTCTGGGAAGATAAAAAATTAGAAATTACAAAAGAAAGTGGTAAGAAATCACAAGGTGAGGGTTATAGATATACTGGAAATTTAAGTATCATTTAGAAACTGAGCAAAGATAGAAGAGTGAATAAATGCTTAGATAGATGATAATTTCTCATTTCTTGCAACTCGATGATGATTGAACAAGTTGTGGTTGCAATTAATAGTTTTCTTTGTAGATCGGTTCAATGGAGGTCAATGGAGGTTTTTTAAAAAAGAAACTTGAAAACTTCACAAAATAGGATAATGGTGTAAAAAATACTGTACATTGTACAACCCAGCTATTCTCAAATACTTGACGATTTGAAAATAAACTATTTGAAAATAGTTACTTTTGAAGCAAACCAGCTGGATTGAACGAAATTAAACGTTCAGAGTTGCTACTTCCAAGGATACGACATTGATAAACATTGGCAGGGGAAGGTGTTAAATCTGGCAACAGACAGCAGGAAGAGCAAACAAATCCCTAATTTCATGTGGGAAATATCCCAACATTGACTGAACCACAACAATAAAGTTCAGAGAGTTTACCTGGGGATATGTTTAATGTTTGTAAATATACTTACCTTGTCATTGATGAAGCATGGTTCATGTACAAATTAAAAAGATCAGGACTCGATCGTGCACAAACAACAAAGGTTTACCTGAAGTTCTTTGATATCCTGTGCTCGAGGACGCACCTTGGTTGACGATCTGATCATGGCCCGGTTGATACTGCACAGGAGCCAGATTAGGACGCTGGATTCCTTGATAGTGAACGTCTGGCTGTTGAGGAGGTTGAGGTGCTGCCCCTGGATAAGAATCATTAAATTACTTGAAATCCTTCAAACCGTCTCAGAATTTCAACATGTTCTACTTGACCATAATCGTCTGTGATCTCTTGTTTACTTATTAAAATTGAATAAAGATAATAAGGAAATTATTTTATCGAAGTCAATTCATCTATTAGGTCTTAATTGTTTTCATTTAAGCTCTGATGATATCATCTCGGGTAGTAGATGGGAGGAGATAGAAGTGGTAGATTGTTTAATCCTTGCCCAGGGCAGATACCGCTCACTGCACTTTTTCATGGCGGTTCTGTTCTGTTTGGGATGTTTACTGAGTGGAGGATCCTGTACAACGTCTTTTTATCAGCTCTTTGCTGTAAGTGGCCATGAGTTGGTTCCTTTTTAGCACTGCTACTGGCCTTGCTTAGAAGGCTTTGAGCTACGCATCACTAACGTCCTGGGTTCGAATCCTGTGAAGGGTGATTATATGCGTAAGATCTGCTGGGCACCTCACCGATTCATGGTGGTTCCCGCAAGAGCTGCATATGGCTTCCTCCACCAACCAGGTCCATAAACAGGGAAAAGATAAAAGATGAACACTTGCATCCCTTTCTCAGAGTTCCGGAAAAAAGCATCATCATAAATAAATTGATTTACACAACTCTAGTCTCCGAGTTGCAACAAAATTATTTACCAGAAGTTTGTTGATGCTTTGTTCCTGAGGATAGTTCTTGGTTGGATGTCTGACGTAGATTTGCTTTCTTTCGCCTCCTTCTATTGCGGGATTTGGACTGTTTTGGTTGTTGGCCTGAATTGGAATTTCAAACTCAAATTTTATTTGAATATGCACAGTGTGCAACCTTTTCTTTTTCCCTCTGGGACGCTATGATAGCATGACAAATAAAAATGGTTCATTTTGCGACTGCGCCGACTAACAATTTTATATAAGGAAGAAATCCCTGCAAAAGTCAGGTTATGAAGTCTGATGAAAGGTTGAATTGTATGCTCAGGAATAGAATTAACCAACAGGGCATTTTTTGACTTTGGAACAAGACAAATTGTCGTGAAATTCAGGTATATTTCGTAAACTTATCATTACAATCGATAAATCAGAAATAAACTAAACAATCCACCTCACATACTTTAGTTACCACTAAGAGCAATTAACAGGATATCTTAATGAATTTTCGCAAAACTTTCGAGTGATTTTCAGTGCAAAATCATGTTTTCTGTGGATCTTTAATATTTTATTCTGGAAACAATAAATCTAATCAATTCAAACTCAAAAAATCATTTTTGCAAGAATCTCAGAATTTTAGTTAGTGAAAAAAATACTATAATAATTTTTATGAGTTTTTGATCTAAGTCTAAATGACTTTAAAGCTTATAAGTAAATAATAAGAGTCGAAATAAACATTTAAGCCCGTAAGTTTTTTCATAATGAATATAATTACCTTGTCTTGCAATGGCTTGATTGTTAGGTTCTGGGTTCTTTACCACTGGATTCTGTTGCTGAACGACTTGTGCTCGATTAGGATTGGCCGGTTGTAGAGGTTCCACTCCTAAATAAAATGCACATGGTTTTTTAAAACTCAAGTTCATTTCGTCAGCGCTTTTGCCAGTGGTAGCACGGGCAACAACCTTAAATCCGTGGGGGTTAGTAGACTCAACAATTTCCTCTTGCCAGATTTAAATTAGAGGTAAAATGCATTTTTGTATTTTTTTTTCCAAATGAAACCTTTTCAAACCCCTCAAAGATTTCGAATTATTCAACAAAATAATCTAATAAATGTTCAAATCGTTTTGAAATTGTCTTAAAATTGTAAATGCCTGAAAAGCACATAATTTTTTTGCTGGTTTTTGACTGAGATTTTGTGCCCAAAGCCTTGGTTGGAGATGAGCCTGCTGATACTGCTTTACATTGTTGCCCAACTTATAACATCAAAGAATACACTACATACAACACTTCCTACATTCACACAAGTAGCTGACAATCTCGAATTTCAGGATAAATAATATTATATTAGATATTTTTGAGGGGTGTAAAACGTGTAAAAAAACAGAAAATAAGTGTCAAAGCAAATCGTAAAACAAAAGGATTTTGCAGCCTAGTGAAGGTTAGTACCATATTCCCAAATGTTATCAAAATTAAAACTGGCAGAATATTCTCATCCTAACCAGAGGGCACCAATGTCGTAAGCATCTGGAATCGTCTCCAGAGTTAGGATGAGTCGCTTCCAATACAGAAAATTTTTATGATAATCAGATATATGCTACTAAACTTCATGAGACCCGAATCTTGGAGGAATCGCACCACCTCCGGCCCTTGAATATGATGCAGAACCTTGTATAACATAAACCTTTAAAAATGGAGTAGAAGGAGCTAATAGGAATTTATGTGAATTTTTCCCAATTTTAGTCTAGTTTTGTACAAACCTAAATTGTTCATACTGAGTCACTGATCGAATCTTATTAGAATATAATGTTTGGTAGTGGTGACCAACAGCAGCAGTGGAAGATATCCGATATTTGGGTGGGGATGCCGACGAAAATATTGCAAATTGCACCAAAAGACACAAAAAAGCCTTAGATTTTAGTAATAATATCATTATTTATACTCATTTTTGGAGGTCGGATATCGCCAACTATCAATAGTATCACACCTAAATACCCACTGTCAAAAATATTATCACATTCTAGCATAATTAGCTTTGGTTGTTTCAGCCAACAATCAGAGGTTTGGCAGCGCACTCAGAATTATTTATAGCGTGAAGGGACCCAGGTAATATTCATTTCGCATGTTGTATTCCTGATGTGTAAATCTCCCTTTCAAAACAATGAAGCAAATTAGTCGAACGAAATCGCTTATGAATTACATTCAGCACGCAACACACAACAATCACTTAGTCTTCTACTCGCGGCTCCAGAATAGTCCTAACGTATCTGTCGCGTATTCATAAAAGGTCTAGCAATAGTAGAATAACAAAGCAGTAGATGATTTTGCCATTGCCCAGGGCAGATACCACTCACTACACCCTTGTGGTGCAGTTTTATAAAGATTGTTTTTGCTTCGGGTTCAATTGCTGAAAGTAGAATCATAAAAAATCGTTACCTTTTTGAGCGGCTTCAGCGAAAATTTTCATCAGAAAAAGCATTTCAAATAAATCTTTTTTTCACATTTTGCGAAACAATGCTAACGTTTCTTTCACACTTCACACTTCAGTGCGATGTTCGTTGTATAAAACAGACAATTTACTTTTTCCGACAGTCGGACAGTCCAATGTCGGAGATTTTCCACTGCTTTTGAGGTTTGCTTCTGACATTACTTGGAGCAAACTTCCAAGAAAAAATTATAATAACTAGGACTAAACCCTCAGCCAATAGTGGACTGGGAATATTTCTGAAAGCTTGGTAAATGTGATAGGAAATAGAAATTATTCGAACATTTGAAAGTTTGGACAAAGCAAAGTATCATTAGTAAATTTCATCCTTGTCTCATGATTCATTCTGTCCTACATTCCTACCTGAATCCTTTCCTTCCCCAGCAGCAGGTCTACGTCGTTTTGCTGGAGGTGAGGAATGTGAAGAAGCACTAGAGGTTGGCTGGTCTGTGGAAAGATAAAAATTTGAAATTATCAAAAGACAGCGGTCAGAAATCAAAAGGTGAAAGTGATAGATATGCTGGAAAGTTAAGTATCTTCACACGCAAAGGGTGAAGAGTGAAAAAATGCTCTTTTATTGCAACTCGATGATGATTGAACTAATTGTGGTCGCAATTAATAGTTTTCTTGTTAGGTCTGGTTCAATGGAGGTCTTGTTTTATATAAAAAAAAATTAGAAACTCCACCAATTAGGATAATGGTGTTAAAAATACTGTAAATTATACAACACAGCTATTCTCAAATACTTGATGATTTAAAAATAAACTATTTGAAAATCGTTACTTGTGAAGTAAAGCAGTTGGATTGAATGAAATTTAACATAGTCTTGTTCAGAGGTTCTATTTTTAAGGATACGACATTGATACACATTGGCAGTGGAAGTTGTTAAATCTGGCAACAGACAGCAGGAAGAGCAAACAAATCCCGAATTTCATGTGAGAAATATCCCAACAATGACTGAACCACAACAATAAAGTTCAGAGAGTTCACCAACGATATGTCTAATGTTCGTAAATATACTTACCGTGTCGTTGATGAAGCATGGTTCATGTACAAATTAAAAAGACCAGGACTCGATTGTGCACAAACAACAAAGACTTACCTGAAGTTCTTTGATATCCTGTGCTCGAAGACGCACCTTGGTTGACGATCTGATCATGGCCCGGTTGATACTGCACAGAAGCCAAATTGGAAGCCTGGATTCCTTGATGGTGAATGACTCGCTGTTGCTGTTGAGGAGCTTGAGGTGCTGCACCTGGATAAGAATCATTAAATTACTTGAAATCCTTCCAAGTGTCTCAGAATTACAATATGTTCTACTTGATCATACCGCCTGTGATTCATCGTATACTTGTAGCATTCCTTCTGGGATTTAAGTTAATTTTAATAAAAGAAAGGGTCATATCGAAATGTTTTCAAAAAAGACAAATGTAAATATTTTGTAGAACAGGATCCACAATAGAAACATGTCATTAGGCAATTATAATAGTGGAGACCTCTAAAGGGCACCCACTTACGTCAAAGGTGTTAAGAATAGGCTTAGAGCTATACATCATTAACGTCCTGGATTTGAATCCTGTGAAGGATGATTATATGCAAGAGGTCTGCTGGGTGCCTCCATGTTTGTTGTCACAGTGGCCTGCATTTGCACTCTTTCCTATTTTCGTGCACGTCAAAAATGTTAGGAAAGCGTATTTTTCCATTTGAATTTCACCCTTTTTTGAAAGTCCAAAATATTTTTGCAACTTCAACGTGATTTTTAATAGGCTTTTCATTATTTGCGGTAAAATGAATATGTGTCCCATGCATTTTATACTCCTGCAACTGCTACAATTCCGTAAATTTTATTCTGATTTAATGGTGTCATTCCTTGTTGGCGTAATATTTCATTTATTGAAATGCTTATTTCGTATTTCAATATATTGCAGTTTATTATTGGTGCAAATCTTAGATCAAGAATTATTCATCGCCAATTAGCAGGAATAATAAATCGTAGGTTTATTCTTGGAGGAAGATGCTACAAAAGATGTCACATTATGAACTTAAACAGAGCCTACATTACGAAAGTGGTTTAAACGAGAAAACGATATCACACTGTGATATTTCACATATTTGCAAACATGGCTGATGAATACCAGAACATGTTCTTCAATTCCACAATTATGCTCCGTTTATTTAAAGTCCATCATGGATTAAATTTGGCCTCTTCACAACACATCAGGGTATCGTTAGAAGCGATCATGTCTCATTCGTTCCAAACTTGATTGTACTCCATGTGTGATTCATAAATCCACCATACTTGAAAATGCGACTGATTAGGGTTGGTTGAATATAAATACATGGTATCTTTTGATTTCAGAATCAAATCAGAAGTCATATGATAAACACAAAAATACATCTTTTTATCAGATTATAATTTACTTGAAAATTCACACTTATTTGCGGAAAAATTAAAAATTATCGTTCTGTTGATTTCGAATTGTAGCACAAATCGAATCGAAAAATTTATGATCCGAATGAACCAAATATTTTGGACAGAATTGAGGCGAAAAATTCATAATGATGAGACTCTGTACTAATGACATGCTTGAAACTAACTATCTACCGTCTTGAAACTGACAATCACATTTTGTGAAACGTGGTTCATACAGTACAAAAGAGCAGGATATGATTGTGCATAAACCACAAAAGTAGACAAAAACGAGACTTTTCATGTTTTAATAATTTACCTGAAGTTCTTTGATATCCTGTGCTCGAGGACGCACCTTGGTTGACGATCTGATCATGGCCTGGTTGATACTGCACAGAAGCCATATTAGGAGGCTGGTATCCTTGGTGGTGAACGACTTGCTGTTGCTGTTGAGGAGGTTGAGGTGCTGCCCCTGGATAAGAATTATAAATTACTTGAAATCCCTCCAAGTGTTTCAGAATTTCAAGTTTACTTATTCGAATTCAATTATTAGGTCCTAATTGTTTTCATTCAAGCTCTGTTAATATCATCTCGGGTAGTAGATGGAAGATAGATAGAAGTAGTAGATTGTTTAATCATCACCCAGGGCAGATACCACTCGCTGCACTTTATCATGGCAATCCTGTTCTGTTTGGGATGTTTTTGGGATGAGTGCAGAGGCTTGTACTACGTCTTTTATCGGCTCTTTGCTTTAAGTGGCCGTTAGTTGGTTCCTTTTTAACACTGCTTCTGGCCTTGCTCAGAGGCTTCGAGCTACGCATCACTAACGTCCTGGGTTCGAATCCTGTGAAAGATGATTATATGCGAAAGGTCTGCTGAGCGCCACACCAGTGCATGGTGGTTCCCGCAAGAGCTGCCTATGACTTCCTCCACCAACCAGGTCCATGGACAGGAAAATGTTAAGCCAAAACTTTCACCTAATTTGAGGCCCTGTAGGTAGGGGCTTCAGAATTGTCCTAATAGTCCTGATGTATCACCGAGCGTTTTAAGAGGTTTAACTGAAAGGAGGCAACGAAGTGGCAAATAATTTTAGTACAGTACCAGTACAAAAACAGGTACGATTCGGATGGCAGCAATTTCGAACAGAACCAACTACCAATGTCCAAAACAGTATTGTTTGTAAAATACAAACCCCTGGGAAAAAAGTCACCAACATCTTGATATAAGTTATACAGTTATATAATATCTGGTTTAAAATTCCTTTGACAGACTATCTTATTTACGTTCATAATTTAGTTGTAAAACGACACAAATGAAGAATAAAAATTATTTTCAAATTCATATGAGAAGAATGTGGTGTAATATGAAGGTAAGAAAAAGAGTATGGTACTGTACAAAAATGAATATCTAACTTTGTACTATACCAAAGAAAAAAAATTTTTCGTGCTAGAAAATCAGATCGTATACTACTAGCCTTGCTAACAAATTGCATTGTCTGAGCATGTTTCATCACAGACAGTACTTGACAAAATAGATAGAAAAATCGTGGCTGTTAAAAATGATAAAAACATACCTGGTGGGAAGTGATAGTATTGAATATTGACACACAAAAAGTTTTACCTCATTTGGAAAAGTTTTGAATCGGGCCCAGTGGTTTGAAAATTTCAGTTTCAAGCGAAATCTGGCAACATTAAAAATTTTCCAATTTTTCTAGTTTTTCGTTATTTTCAACTATTTTGCCTTATTTGTTCAGAAAAGAATAGAATTAGATGCAAAAGAAATAGATTGCGAGGTAAAACAATAAACACATCTTGGTATTGATAGAAGTGATCATGTTCATCTCAAACTTGATTGTACTCCAAAAGTGATTCATAAATTCACCATACGTGAAAATGCGAACTGATTAGGGGTGGCCAAATTCAAATACCCGATATTTTTTTATTTCAGAATCGAATCAGACGTCGTATAATAAACACACAGGGACATCTTTTCATCAGCTAATAATTTACGTGAAAATTCACACTTATTTGAGGAAAAAATTGAAAATTATTGTTTTATTGATTTTAAATTGTAGCAGAAATCGAATAAAATAATTTATGATTCGAATATTCCGAATAGAATGTTTTGGACAGCCTTAGAACTGAGTCTAAGCATTTATAATGATCAGACTCTGTACTAATGACATGAAACCAACTATCAACTGTCTTGAAACTGACAGTCACATTTTGTGAAACGTGGTTCATACAGTATAAAAGAGCAGGATATGATTGTGCATAAACCACAAAAGTAGACAAAAACGAGACTTTTCATGTTTTAATAATTTACCTGAAGTTGTCTGATATCCTGTGCTCGAGGACGCACCTTGGTTGACGATCTGATCATGGCCTGGTTGATACTGCACAGAAGCCATATTAGGAGACTGGATTCCTTGATGGCGAACGATTAGTTGTTGCTGTTGTGGAGGTTGAGGTGCTGCCCCTCGATAAGAATCATAAATTACTTGAAATCCCTTCAAATTGTCTCAGAATTTCAAGATATTTACTTATTCGAATTTAATTCATCTATTAGGTCCTAATTGTTTTCATTCAAGCTCTGATAATATCATCTCGGGCAGTAGATGGAAGATATATAGAAGTAGTAGATTGTTTAATCATCACCCAGGGCAGATACCACTCACTGCACTTTATCATGGCAGTTCTGCTCTGTTTGGAACGTTTTTGGGATGAGTGCAGAAGCTTGTACTACGTCTTTTATCAGCTCTTTGCTTTAAGTGGCCGTTATTTGGTTCCTTTTTAACACTGCTTCTGGCCTTGCTCAGAGGCTTCGAGCTACGCATCACTAACGTCCCTGGGTTCGAATCCTGTGAAGGATGATTATATGCAAAAGGTCTGCTGAGCGCCACACCAGTGCATGGTGGTTCCCGCAAGAGCTGCCTATGACTTCCTCCACCAACCAGGTCCATGGACAGGAAAATGTTAAGCCAAAACTTTCACCTATTTTGAGGCCCTGTAGGTAGGGGCTTCAGAATTGTCCTAATAGTCCTGATGTATCACCGAGCGTTTTAAGAGGTTTAACTGAAAGGAGGCAACGAAGTGGCAAATAATTTTAGTACAGTACCAGTACAAAAACAGGTACGATTCGGATGGCAGCAATTTCGAACAGAACCAACTACCAATGTCCAAAACAGTATTGTTTGTAAAATACAAACCCCTGGGAAAAAAGTCACCAACATCTTGATATAAGTTATACAGTTATATAATATCTGGTTTAAAATTCCTTTGACAGACTATCTTATTTACGTTCATAATTTAGTTGTAAAACGACATAAATGTAGAATAAAAATTATTTTCAAATTCATATGAGAAGAATGTGGTGTAATATGAAGGTAAGAAAAAGAGTATGGTACTGTACAAAAATGAATATCTAACTATGTACTATACCAAAGAAAAAAAATTTTTCGTGCTAGAAAATCAGATCGTATACTACTAGCCTTGCTAACAAATTGCATTGTCTGAGCATGTTTCATCACAGACAGTACTTGACAAAATAGATAGAAAAATCGTGGCTGTTAAAAATGATAAAAACATACCTGGTGGGAAGTGATAGTATTGAATATTGACACACAAAAAGTTTTACCTCATTTGGAAAAGTTTTGAATCGGGCCCAGTGGTTTGAAAATTTCAGTTTCAAGCGAAATCTGGCAACATTAAAAATTTTCCAATTTTTCTAGTTTTTCGTTATTTTCAACTATTTTGCCTTATTTGTTCAGAAAAGAATAGAATTAGATGCAAAAGAAATAGATTGCGAGGTAAAACAATAAACACATCTTGGTATTGATAGAAGTGATCATGTTCATCTCAAACTTGATTGTACTCCAAAAGTGATTCATAAATTCACCATACGTGAAAATGCGAACTGATTAGGGGTGGCCAAATTCAAATACCCGATATTTTTTTATTTCAGAATCGAATCAGACGTCGTATAATAAACACACAGGGACATCTTTTCATCAGCTAATAATTTACGTGAAAATTCACACTTATTTGAGGAAAAAATTGAAAATTATTGTTTTATTGATTTTAAATTGTAGCAGAAATCGAATAAAATAATTTATGATTCGAATATTCCGAATAGAATGTTTTGGACAGCCTTAGAACTGAGTCTAAGCATTTATAATGATCAGACTCTGTACTAATGACATGAAACCAACTATCAACTGTCTTGAAACTGACAGTCACATTTTGTGAAACGTGGTTCATACAGTACAAAAGAGCAGGATATGATTGTGCATAAACCACAAAAGTAGACAAAAACGAGACTTTTCATGTTTTAATAATTTACCTGAAGTTCTTTGATATCCTGTGCTCGAGGACGCACCTTGGTTGACGATCTGATCATGGCCTGGTTGATACTGCACAGAAGCCATATTAGGAGACTGGATTCCTTGATGGTGAACGATTGGTTGTTGCTGTTGTGGAGGTTGAGGTGCTGCCCCTCGATAAGAATCATAAATTACTTGAAATCCCTTCAAATTGTCTCAGAATTTCAAGATATTTACTTATTCGAATTTAATTCATCTATTAGGTCCTAATTGTTTTCATTCAAGCTCTGATAATATCATCTCGGGCAGTAGATGGAAGATATATAGAAGTAGTAGATTGTTTAATCATCACCCAGGGCAGATACCACTCACTGCACTTTATCATGGCAGTTCTGCTCTGTTTGGAACGTTTTTGGGATGAGTGCAGAAGCTTGTACTACGTCTTTTATCAGCTCTTTGCTTTAGGTGGCCGTTATTTGGTTCCTTTTTAGCACTGCTTCTGGCCTTGCTCAGAGGCTTCGAGCTACGCATCACTAACGTCCCTGGGTTCGAATCCTGTGAAGGATGATTATATGCAAAAGGTCTGCTGAGCGCCACACCAGTGCATGGTGGTTCCCGCAAGAGCTGCCTATGACTTCCTCCACCAACCAGGTCCATGGACAGGAAAATGTTAAGCCAAAACTTTCACCTATTTTGAGGCCCTGTAGGTAGGGGCTTCAGAATTGTCCTAATAGTCCAGGTGTATCACCGAGCGTTTTAAGAGGTTTAACTGAAAGGAGGCAACGAAGTGGCAAATAATTTTACCATGACCCAGGACTGATACTACAGTACAAACTGACGTTATTTTTTTTCATATATCATACGGAACTCCGTACTAGTATGAAAATAAGTCCCATTAATATTTTTCATTTATCTCACCAAATTTGGCACCAGTACAAAAACAGGTACGATTCGGAAGGCAGCAATTTCGAACAGAACCAACTACCAATGTCCAAAACAGTATTGTTTGTAAAATACAAACCCCTGGGAAAAAAGTCACCAACATCTTGATATAAGTTATACAGTTATATAATATCTGGTTTAAAATTCCTTTGACAGACTATCTTATTTGCGTTCATAATTTAGTTGTAAAACGACATAAATGTAGAATAAAAATTATTTTCAAATTCATATGAGAAGAATGTGGTGTAATATGAAGGTAAGAAAAAGAGTATGGTACAGTACAAAAATGAATATCTAACTTTGCACCATACCAAAGAAGAAAAATTTTCGTGCTAGAAAATCAGATCGTATACTACTAGCCTTGCTGACAAATTGCATTGTCTGAGCATGGTTCATCAAAGACGGTACTTGACAAAATATATAAAAAAAATTGTGGCTGTTAAAAATGATAAAAACATACCTGGTGGGAAGTGATAGTATTGAATATTAACACACAAAAAGTTTTACCTCATTTGAAAAAGTTTTGAATCGGGCCCAGTGGTTTGAAAATTTCAGTTCCAAGCGAAATCTGGCAACATTAAAAATTTTCCAATTTTTCTAGTTTTTCGTTATTTTCAACTATTTTGCCTTATTTGTTCAGAAAAGAATAGAATTAGATGCAAAAGAAATAGATTGCAGTGTAAAGCAATAAACACATCTTGGAATTGATAGAAGTGATCATGTTCATCTCGAACTTGATTGTACTCCAAAAATGATTCATAAATTCACCATACGTGAAAATGCGAACTGATTAGGGGTGGCCAAATTCAAATACCCGATATTTTTTTATTTCAGAATCGAATCAGACGTCGTATAATAAACACACAAAGACATCTTTTCATCAGCTAATAATTTACGTGAAAATTCACACTTATTTGAGGAAAAAATTGAAAATTATTGTTTTATTGATTTTAAATTGTAGCAGAAATCGAATCAAATAATTTATGATTCGAATTTTCCGAATCGAATATTGGGACAGCCTTAGTACTGAGTCGAAACATTTAACTCTGACTCTGCACTAATGACATGAAACCAACTATCAACTGTCTTGAAACTGACAGTCACATTTTGTGCAACGTGGTTCATACAGTATAAAAGAGCAGGATATGATTGTGCATAAACCACAAAAGTACGGTAGACAAAATCGAGACTTTTCATGTTTTAATAATTTACCTGAAGTTGTTTGATATCCTGTGCTCGAGGACGCACCTTGGTTGACGATCTGATCATGGCCTGGTTGATACTGCACAGAAGCCATATTAGGAGACTGGATTCCTTGATGGTGAACGATTGGCTGTTGCTGTTGTGGAGGTTGAGGTGCTGCCCCTGGATAAGAATCATAAATTACTTGAAATCCCTTCAAATTGTCTCAGAATTTCAAGATATTTACTTATTCGAATTCAATTCATCTATTAGGTCCTAATTGTTTTCATTCAAGCTCTGATAATATCATCTCGGGCAGTAGATGGAAGATATATAGAAGTAGTAGATTGTTTAATTATCACCCAGGGCAGATACCACTCACTGCACTTTATCATGGCAGTTCTGCTCTGTTTGGAATGTTTTTGGGATGAGTGCCGAAGCTTGTACTACGTCTTTTATCAGCTCTTTGCTTTAAGTGGCCGTTATTTGGTTCCTTTTTAACACTGCTTCTGGCCTTGCTCAGAGGCTTCGAGCTACGCATCACTAACGTCCCTGGGTTCGAATCCTGTGAAGGATGATTATATGCAAAAGGTCTGCTGAGCACCTCACCAGTGCATGGTGGTTCCCGCAAGAGCTGCCTATGACTTCTTTCACCAACCAGGTCCATGAACAGAAAAATGTTAAGCCAAAACTTTCACCTATTTTGAGGCCCTGTAAGTAGGGCCTTCAGAATTGTCCTAATAGTCCTGATGTATTACCGAGCGTTTTAAGAGGTTTAACTGAAAGGAAGCAACGAAGTGGCAAATAATTTTATCATGACCCAGGACTGATACTACAGTACGAACTGACATTATTTTTTTTCGTATATCGTACGGAACTCCGTACTAGTATGAAAATAAGTCCCATTAATATTTTTCATTTATCTCACCAAATTTGGCACCAGTACAAAAACAGGTACGATTCGGAAGGCAGCAATTTCGAACAGAACCAACTACCAATGTCCAAAACAGTATTGTTTGTAAAATACAAACCCCTAGGAGCAAAGTCACCAACATCTTGATATAAGTTATACAGTTATATAATATCTGGTTTAAAATTCCTTTGACAGACTATCTTATTTGCGTTCATAATTTAGTTGTAAAACGACATAAATGTAGAATAAAAATTATTTTCAAATTCATATGAGAAGAATGTGGTGTAATATGAAGATAAGAAAAAGAGTATGGTACTGTACAAAAATGAATATCTAACTATGTACTATACCAAAGAAGAAAAATTTTCGTGCTAGAAAATCAGATCGTATACTACTAGCCTTGCTAACAAATTGCATTGTCTGAGCATGGTTCATCCCAGACAGTACTTGACAAAATAGATAGAAAAATCGTGGCTGTTAAAAATGATAAAAACATACCTGGTGGGAAGTGATAGTATTGAATATTGACACACAAAAAGTTTTACCTCATTTGAAAAAGTTTTGAATCGGGCCCAGTGGTTTGAAAATTTCAGTTTCAAGCGAAATCTGGCAACATTAAAAATTTTCCAATTTTTCTAATTTTTCGTTATTTTCAACTATTTCGCCTTATTTGTTCAGAAAAAAATAGAATTAGATGCAAAAGAAATAGATTGCAGTGTAAAGCAATAAACACATCTTGGTATTGATAGAAGTGATCATGTTCATCTCAAACTTGATTGTACTCCAAAAGTGATTCATAAATTCACCATACGTGAAAATGCGAACTGATTAGGGGTGGCCAAATTCAAATACCCGATATTTTTTATTTCAGAATCGAATCAGACGTCGTATAATAAACACACAAAGACATCTTTTCATCAGCTAATAATTTATGTGAAAATTCACACTTATTTGAGGAAAAAATTGAAAATTATTGTTTTATTGATATTAAATTGTAGCAGAAATCGAATCAAATAATTTATGATTCGAATTTTCCGAATCGAATATTGGGACAGCCTTAGTACTGAGTCGAAAAATTTAACTCTGACTCTGCACTAATGACATGAAACCAACTATCAACTGTCTTGAAACTGACAGTCACATTTTGTGCAACGTGGTTCATACAGTATAAAAGAGCAGGATATGATTGTGCATAAACCACAAAAGTACGGTAGACAAAATCGAGACTTTTCATGTTTTAATAATTTACCTGAAGTTGTTTGATATCCTGTGCTCGAGGACGCACCTTGGTTGACGATCTGATCATGGCCTGGTTGATACTGCACAGAAGCCATATTAGGAGACTGGATTCCTTGATGGTGAACGATTGGCTGTTGCTGTTGTGGAGGTTGAGGTGCTGCCCCTGGATAAGAATCATAAATTACTTGAAATCCCTTCAAATTGTCTCAGAATTTCAAGATATTTACTTATTCGAATTCAATTCATCTATTAGGTCCTAATTGTTTTCATTCAAGCTCTGATAATATCATCTCGGGCAGTAGATGGAAGATATATAGAAGTAGTAGATTGTTTAATTATCACCCAGGGCAGATACCACTCACTGCACTTTATCATGGCAGTTCTGCTCTGTTTGGAATGTTTTTGGGATGAGTGCCGAAGCTTGTACTACGTCTTTTATCAGCTCTTTGCTTTAAGTGGCCGTTATTTGGTTCCTTTTTAACACTGCTTCTGGCCTTGCTCAGAGGCTTCGAGCTACGCATCACTAAGGTCCCTGGGTTCGAATCCTGTGAAGGATGATTATATGCAAAAGGTCTGCTGAGCGCGTCACCAGTGCATGGTGGTTCCCGCAAGAGCTGCCTATGACTTCTTTCACCAACCAGGTCCATGAACAGAAAAATGTTAAGCCAAAACTTTCACCTATTTTGAGGCCCTGTAAGTAGGGCCTTCAGAATTGTCCTAATAGTCCTGATGTATTACCGAGCGTTTTAAGAGGTTTAACTGAAAGGAAGCAACGAAGTGGCAAATAATTTTATCATGACCCAGGACTGATACTACAGTACGAACTGACGTTATTTTTTTTCGTATATCGTACGGAACTCCGTACTAGTATGAAAATAAGTCCCATTAATATTTTTCATTTATCTCACCAAATTTGGCACCAGTACAAAAACAGGTACGATTCGGAAGGCAGCAATTTCGAACAGAACCAACTACCAATGTCCAAAACAGTATTGTTTGTAAAATACAAACCCCCAGGAGCAAAGTCACCAACATCTTGATATAAGTTATACAGTTATATAATATCTGGTTTAAAATTCCTTTGACAGACTATCTTATTTGCGTTCATAATTTAGTTGTAAAACGACATAAATGTAGAATAAAAATTATTTTCAAATTCATATGAGAAGAATGTGGTGTAATATGAAGATAAGAAAAAGAGTATGGTACTGTACAAAAATGAATATCTAACTATGTACTATACCAAAGAAGAAAAATTTTCGTGCTAGAAAATCAGATCGTATACTACTAGCCTTGCTAACAAATTGCATTGTCTGAGCATGGTTCATCCCAGACAGTACTTGACAAAATAGATAGAAAAATCGTGGCTGTTAAAAATGATAAAAACATACCTGGTGGGAAGTGATAGTATTGAATATTGACACACAAAAAGTTTTACCTCATTTGGAAAAGTTTTGAATCGGGCCCAGCGGTTTGAAAATTTCAGTTTCAAGCGAAATCTGGCAACATTAAAAATTTTCCAATTTTTCTAATTTTTCGTTATTTTCAACTATTTCGCCTTATTTGTTCAGAAAAAAATAGAATTAGATGCAAAAGAAATAGATTGCAGTGTAAAGCAATAAACACATCTTGGTATTGATAGAAGTGATCATGTTCATCTCAAACTTGATTGTACTCCAAAAGTGATTCATAAATTCACCATACGTGAAAATGCGAACTGATTAGGGGTGGCCAAATTCAAATACCCGATATTTTTTATTTCAGAATCGAATCAGACGTCGTATAATAAACACACAAAGACATCTTTTCATCAGCTAATAATTTATGTGAAAATTCACACTTATTTGAGGAAAAAATTGAAAATTATTGTTTTATTGATATTAAATTGTAGCAGAAATCGAATCAAATAATTTATGATTCGAATTTTCCGAATCGAATATTGGGACAGCCTTAGTACTGAGTCGAAAAATTTAACTCTGACTCTGCACTAATGACATGAAACCAACTATCAACTGTCTTGAAACTGACAGTCACATTTTGTGCAACGTGGTTCATACAGTATAAAAGAGCAGGATATGATTGTGCATAAACCACAAAAGTACGGTAGACAAAATCGAGACTTTTCATGTTTTAATAATTTACCTGAAGTTGTTTGATATCCTGTGCTCGAGGACGCACCTTGGTTGACGATCTGATCATGGCCTGGTTGATACTGCACAGAAGCCATATTAGGAGACTGGATTCCTTGATGGTGAACGATTGGCTGTTGCTGTTGTGGAGGTTGAGGTGCTGCCCCTGGATAAGAATCATAAATTACTTGAAATCCCTTCAAATTGTCTCAGAATTTCAAGATATTTACTTATTCGAATTCAATTCATCTATTAGGTCCTAATTGTTTTCATTCAAGCTCTGATAATATCATCTCGGGCAGTAGATGGAAGATATATAGAAGTAGTAGATTGTTTAATTATCACCCAGGGCAGATACCACTCACTGCACTTTATCATGGCAGTTCTGCTCTGTTTGGAATGTTTTTGGGATGAGTGCCGAAGCTTGTACTACGTCTTTTATCAGCTCTTTGCTTTAAGTGGCCGTTATTTGGTTCCTTTTTAACACTGCTTCTGGCCTTGCTCAGAGGCTTCGAGCTACGCATCACTAAGGTCCCTGGGTTCGAATCCTGTGAAGGATGATTATATGCAAAAGGTCTGCTGAGCGCGTCACCAGTGCATGGTGGTTCCCGCAAGAGCTGCCTATGACTTCTTTCACCAACCAGGTCCATGAACAGAAAAATGTTAAGCCAAAACTTTCACCTATTTTGAGGCCCTGTAGGTAGGGGCTTCAGAATTGTCTTAATAGTCCTGATGTATCACCGAGCGTTTTAAGAGGTTTAACTGAAAAGAAGCAACGAAGTGGCAAATAATTTTATCATGACCCAGGACTGATACTACAGTACGAACTGACGTTATTTTTTTTCGTATATCGTACGGAACTCCGTACTAGTATGAAAATAAGTCCCATTAATATTTTTCATTTATCTCACCAAATTTGGCACCAGTACAAAAACAGGTACGATTCGGAAGGCAGCAATTTCGAACAGAACCAACTACCAATGTCCAAAACAGTATTGTTTGTAAAATACAAACCCCCAGGAGCAAAGTCACCAACATCTTGATATAAGTTATACAGTTATATAATATCTGGTTTAAAATTCCTTTGACAGACTATCTTATTTGCGTTCATAATTTAGTTGTAAAACGACATAAATGTAGAATAAAAATTATTTTCAAATTCATATGAGAAGAATGTGGTGTAATATGAAGATAAGAAAAAGAGTATGGTACTGTACAAAAATGAATATCTAACTATGTACTATACCAAAGAAGAAAAATTTTCGTGCTAGAAAATCAGATCGTATACTACTAGCCTTGCTAACAAATTGCATTGTCTGAGCATGGTTCATCCCAGACAGTACTTGACAAAATAGATAGAAAAATCGTGGCTGTTAAAAATGATAAAAACATACCTGGTGGGAAGTGATAGTATTGAATATTGACACACAAAAAGTTTTACCTCATTTGAAAAAGTTTTGAATCGGGCCCAGTGGTTTGAAAATTTCAGTTTCAAGCGAAATCTGGCAACATTAAAAATTTTCCAATTTTTCTAATTTTTCGTTATTTTCAACTATTTCGCCTTATTTGTTCAGAAAAAAATAGAATTAGATGCAAAAGAAATAGATTGCAGTGTAAAGCAATAAACACATCTTGGTATTGATAGAAGTGATCATGTTCATCTCAAACTTGATTGTACTCCAAAAGTGATTCATAAATTCACCATACGTGAAAATGCGAACTGATTAGGGGTGGCCAAATTCAAATACCCGATATTTTTGTATTTCAGAATTGGATCAGACATCATATAATAAACACACAGGGACATCTTTTCATCAGCTAATAATTTACGTAAAAATTCACACTTATTGAGGAAAAAATTGAAAATTATTGTTTTATTGATTATAAATTGTAGCAGAAATCGAATCAAATAATTTATGATTCGAATATTCCGAATCGAATGTTTTGGACAGCCTTAGAACTGAGTCGAAACATTTATTATGATCAGACTCCGCACTAACGACATGCTTGAAACTAACTATCAACTGTCTTGTAACTGACAGTCACTTTTGTGAAACGTGGTTCATACAGTATAAAAGAGCAGGATATGATTATGCATAAACCACAAAAGTAGACAAAAACGAGACTTTTCATTCATAAGATTTCATTCATAAGATTCATTTCATTCATTCATAAGATTTCGTTTAAATATGATACAAATCAAATGAAACGTTCTTTTACCTTGAATCAAATTTGTGGGAGGTGGATCCTGTGGTGGTTGGTTCTGTCCTTGGTTCGCCATCTTGAAAGTACCCTGGATGTTTTATTTTCGAACATATAAATCCAAGCAATTCAGAATCTGGATACTACATATATTACGTTAAATTGTATGACATTTTTATTCTGCACAAAAAAGAAATGGAAAATAATATTATGCTGGCTGGTAGGATACAATATTTTGCCTTATTAGTAGAAGTATAGAAGACAAGGACTTTTTAGGAACACGTAGAAATACCCTTTGTTAGAAGTAGTATTTGTTCCCAGAACTCAAACCAGTCATTCCAGAACAAATGAACCAGACAAAAACCTGATGGAATTCTTTGGTTGAATTTTATATATCCTGATTCAAAGAGACCAACTGTTTTTTTACGACTGCTTGAAAATTCTCATGTGGACTAAAAATTGGATTATATTTTGCCAAAATCAGAAACTATATTTATCTTTACTGATTCTAACCTTATCCTTGGAAAGAAAATAAAAGTCACATCAAATGAATCCAAATTTACGAGCACAATAAAAGATTTTTATCACATGAGGCGGCTGAGATATGATAGAGCGTTCTGAGCCTCGCCTAAGCTTAAAATACAATAATGAACACTTTCTACCGTCTTCATCTGTCCGTCCGTTACCAATGTGATGAGATATTTTAACAGAACAGAGGAACTATTTGGCCTGTTCTCTTGACAATCATCATGTGAGGAAGTGTTGAATTTTGAAAACTTTATAGAATATAAAATATTGAAAACAAAATAGCAAATTCATACATTTTGCTTACTAATAAACTGAAACCGAAATTGTATTTCAAAATCCACCAATGCAAGAGAATTTCACAAAAATGCATTAACTGTTGGCCCTGTCATCCATTTTATTACAATAAAATATTTTGAAAATGACTGGGAAGTCTTCCTTCACCTTTTGTTAAGCTTGGTTCACTGATGGATTGCGCCGACAAGGTGTTGTCCATCTGCGGCTGACGTTTGACAAAATACACCTTTGATCAGTTTAAAATGCAGAACTATACATTGAAGGTAGGTGATGGTGAGAACAAATACACAACAGGAAATGCGTCAACGTTAGATGTTAGGCATGAACCATAGATGACCGATACATCAGAAGCCCATTGCATCTATGGCCCATGTTCGACAACATACACCTTTGATCAGGTTGAAATGCGGAACTATACAGTACAGCTAACAGTGGCAACAAAACGCAACAGGAAATGCTGAGATGCCAAGCATGAATTGCAGATGATCGATGCTTTAGCAGCCTATTACATTGATGGGCCACGCCTGACTGAATAAAACACACGAAACTGCACAGTATATGACAGCAGAATCACTCAGCACAGTATCTCAGATTCGATAAAATTTGCCGAATTGAGTCAAATTCATTAAAGCAAAAAATAAATTTCTGAATTCTTAGAATTTGAATGCAAACGATACAAGTAGTGACGGAAAAACAGCGTATTAATGATACTGCTTTGTTTCCTTTACGATAATTTTTAATTTTAATAGAAGTTAATTTTAAAAAAAGCTTTATACAACAACAAATGTCCCATTTACAAGTACAATTTTTGAAAGCAAGAATACGGTAGATACAAATTTATTGCCTACAATCCACATTTCATTTCTAAGGCCCAAAGAAATTTTAACAATTACGAAAACATTTTGGGCGTATTTTCCTAGAAAGCTTGGTGACCTAATTTTCTATTTCTTAAAATATACTCCATTTTACAATATTTTTTTCCTATGGCCGATTCGCAACCGATTCGGATAAATTATGCTTCTGATTTATTCGAATCATATTGAATTCCCAGCCTTTGGTATGTCCAAGTTCTCTATAAGCAAAAATGCGCATGGGATGCACACAAAAAATACACCTAGTAATATATTATGCAGAAAAAAATGGCTGAAAAATAGGTAAATCACTTTTATCATGTTTTTCTTCAATAAAAAGAAGTGTGGCGAAGAAAAATATGGTGAGTGAAAATTTGGCTTTCTGGTCAAATATCTAATCTTTTTCATAAAGATGCCCCAGTTAAAATTCATCGTAGAGTGTTTTTTAAATTTAATCTCCCCTGTCCTACAAACAGACTAAGTCCTTTTCGGATAATTCATGTCGTTTAATAATCTGATTGAAATCAACTACTATTATAGTATTAATATTTCAAAGAAAATAAATCTCGAATATCAGGGTTTATTATGTCATATCCATCCCATACAATATTCCAACTATAAACTTCAGATAAACTAAACTTGGGTTTGAGAGCCCAGGAATAAGTTTTGAGCTACGCATCTTTGATCGTCAAGACGTAGATTTGAATCCCTTAGGGGATGATGATTATATGTGAGAGGTGTGCTGGACGCCTCGTAGGCGCACGGTGGTTCACGTAAGTGCTGTTTACGGCTTCCTCAACCGACCACGTTTATGCAAAAGCGAAAAGAGAAATACAATAATCCGAAAACTCTCACCACGATTCGGAACTGGTATCTGCATGAGAGGTCGTGGTTCGCCATATGGTTAAGCTGTATACTCGGCTTTCCTCTCCAGCACAATAATAATATATTATAATAATAAAAATGATATCCTATCCCAAATGAATGTCTGATTAAATTTTGTCGAGCATGTGCTATGAATAGACTGCGTCTCGGTACATAAACTCCATCCAAGTCCTGTATGTATGATTATCTTATTAGAATTCCAAACACGGACTATGATAGTAGTTACCACCTGGCCGGTTCCGAGTCCCGGCGAATCTTACTCGCTTATCCATGCGCACCACTTTACCCAGGGTGAAATAGGTTGGGTAGGCTAAGCCAAACAGGAAAAGATCATGTCTTTCCAGCAATTGTAACTCTGTCTGTATATGAGTGGTCGCTGTAACAGGGCCTTGGACAGGGTGATCCACTCAAAGAAGTGGATATAGATAAAAAAAATACATTGAATTAGGTTTTGACAAGCATGAGGAAATCATGGATCGTGACGCCAAGGCACAGCCATCTTCCGCTCCTGCTAAACAAAAATACTGGATAGAGCTATTGTAATTTCCATGATGCTCGCTAATCCGGTTTTTAGACAAACATGAGGATTCTGTAACAATGGCTGTGACAACTTAAAACTCTTTTTTTCATTGCCAAATTAAAATCCAGTACCAGTGGATTTGTTAATGTTCAAAGTCAATAAATTTCATGTCAAATTATTATTATTTTTTTGTATAAAAAGGAGAATTATATTTTTCTCCAAGTTAACATATAAATATTTTAGTAAAAACCATTACAAGAAAAGAGCATTGATTACTTAAAAAAATCAAATAAATAGTAGTTTTACCCAGTGTGACCATAAACTATTTTTGATGCATGAAATTGTCGCTTCGGATTGAATTCACCATCACAGTTAAGTATTGTTTTTCATGTCATCGTGATACAATCCCAAGATAATCCACACAACGTCTAATAAAATCACAAATACCGGTAGTAAGTAGCGTAGTAAAAAATCAATTTTTAAACAAATCAGTTAGATTAATACCCTTACTTAAAATGTCTTTCGCCCTCATATTTGTTGAGTTTTCTTGTTCTTTTTTTTGCATTCTATTTCTCAATAAAAACACAACAGTTGTATCAAATACCGTAAATGTTAAACTGACATTTTAATTCCACTCATACATGAGCCAGAGACGAATGAAGGTTTATCGCATTCACCCATTACTGGCCCAGACATGGATAACAATTAGGTTATTATTACACTTTTAAAATCAGATCAAGTATTTCTATGAAAGTCAATATTAAGTTCAAACAGTTGACATAAGTTTACTGCAATTACAACTCCAAGAATAAAGAATTAGTCCGTCATCATCAAAGTTGGTAGAATCGGTTCCTGTACCAGTTAGGGCTCCAATATCCATGGCCTGAGATTTTTCTACATTGACATTACAATCACTGATAGGATAGGATACCATTTTTATCTTGCGGGAGAGGAAAGCCGAGAATACAGCTTAACCATATGGCGAACCACGACCTCTCATGCAGATACCAGTTCAGAATCGGGTGAAGGTTTTTGGATTATCGTATTTTTCTTTTTCCAGTGCATGGGCTTGGTTGGTGGAGGAAGCTGTAAGTAGCGCCTACGTGAACCACCGTGCACCGACGAGGCATCCAGCAGACCTCTCGCATATAATCGTCATCCCTCACGATATTTTCGTTACCTCCATAATGGCATAAATTTCAAACTGAGATTAAAAATAAAAAATAAACCTAATCAATCAATCAACCTAATTTCAAGGTTGCAGGTAAAAAGGCTCAAATATCTATTTGACACTTCGCTTTTACATGACTCTAATATGTGATGCAAAGGAATTGGGAATCCAAATCCCTTAGACACAGCAACGGCGGCCAGACTGGAACAAATAAAAATTCCTATTCTACAATTACAAACTTTTTTTTTATCGAGCCGAAATGAGTTAAAAAAGAGAAAGTTTTGCATGGTTATTTACCCCGAATCCCAGTTATACTCCAAATATATATATTTATTATTATATGTAACATGATACATCACACACACATATATGTAATATATCATGTTAACAGTGCATAATATAGAATAATTGTAGCAAGCAATAAAGTTATCATATAAGCACATATATTACACATATCATAAATACCAATTAACCAATATATCGTTACCATATATTATTTCCACCAATTGTTTATTCAAGTTCGATTTGTTGGTGATTTGATTAAAGTCCGTTTCCATATTATCCATCCAGATTCGTAAGTTTGTGATTCATCATATATCCAGTGCATATAGTTTTGTAGTCATTTCACCACATTCATCATCAAGCCGATACATGATCGTAGTTGTGTTCAGTTATAAGTGTATATATATATATATATACCATATTTTATATTGAAGAGAAAAATTTGCACTAATCACACACACACACAAACAGATTTGTTGAGAATATTGTTCATGTGTTCATGCATGACCAAGTTCTGCATGAACAGGCATGCCTTTTCAGGCATGAGTTTGAGCACTCCTACCAACTTACATTCAAACATGGCCCTTAAGTTATATTTATTTTTCTGCAAACCATCATATTTAACCGGATTTCTGTATTCCCAGATTGTCGACTTTGCGCAGAGTAGAGTCAGCAATTTGGATTCACATATTGTGTCATTCGCAAAAACTACATCAGCTACCATTGGCATTTCACACCAATTCCAAAAATATTTTATACACTGACATTGGAAAAATAAATGGTAACAGACCTCTTCAATATTTTGATCACATAATAACCTAGTTCATTAGCAAACCAATATCTCATTTTATCTGCTGTGGGTAGGCCATTTTGTAGGATTTTACATGATTGTACTTTATATTCGAAATTCTATTTTTAATTTCCAAATACTTCCCCATTTTATTGATGTAGTTGTTACAAGTCAATATCGAGGTAACTAATACTTTTTTTTGAATCGAAATTCACTCTGAGCAAGGCGGCAGAGCCTAAAGGGACCAACTAACAGCCACTTAATAGCAAATAGCTACTAAAAGATGTAGCGGTAGTACCAGCAACTGCAATCTAAGCGGATACAATCTGAAACGGAACTGAACCACCATGATCAAGTGCAGTGAGTTGTATCTGCCTTGGGCGATGGTAGAACTATTGGACTATTCTAAACCCCAAACCTATTTTTTTAGTTAAATAAAGGCGTTCAATAAAACCAAGTTATGCAAGAAAACATAGATAATAGTCCTACACTGATCAACATATTTAAACTAGAGATGGGCCGATACCAAAATTTTCGCAGATATCGATACAAGTACCGATACCACCTTCATAATTTATATTCCGATATCGAGTACTTTATTAAATATGCCTTTTTGTAGGTAAGTACTAAAATGTCGTCGGAAGTACTAAAATGTCGTCGTCGTTTTCTAACCATATACTTATGCCCATGTTATAGTTGCACCCACGTATTTGTGTGCCTGCGTATGCACCCTTAAACTCTTGCATACATTTGAGTGCAAACTTTTATGGGTAAAATATACTGAATCGACGCTGCGTTCAAGCACACATGGGCTAAAGATTGCGTGCAAAAGTTCAGGATTACACAAATAAAGCATATTCGTGTGTGAAGACGTATCCAGTATCGGTTATGCTATCAGTGATGAAAAAATTTTCCGATACCAGTACAGATACTTCAAAAATCACCGATACCGATACATCGGCCCATCTCTTACCTTAGCAATTTTTTTATTTCGACTAAAATTTGATGACAAAACGATGGAGCCCAACACATCCGTTCATTGGTGGACAAAATTTGGGTTTAATGAAGATTAGTGCCGTATTTCCGAATTTCATTAAAATGAAAACTGGCAGAATATTCACATCCTAACCAGAGGGAACCAATGCTGCAAGCATCGGGCATTGTCTCCTAGGTTAGGATGTCGCTTGCAACATGGGAAATTATTATGATAATCAGATGTATGGTACTAAACTTCATGAGACTCCGATGTTTTAATGAATCTCTCTATATTCTGATCACGTCAAATATAATAGTCTAAGTTGATGCAAAAACATAAAATAATGACGTCACTCTCCGCACACAGAGTGAAGTGAGGGATCGCATGTGCCGCGACATGTTTTTGAATCCTATTTTGGGTTTCGATTCCTCTCTCGATAATTTTGCTCTTTGGTTTTTGTGTTTCTTTGCTCATATGTTTTGTGTTTGTCCACGTCTATTTATGGGTATGTCTAGCGGAAATTACGAAATACAATCAACTGATTGATATTTATTGACCAATTAAAATCATACAACACCAATCCCAGAGATAAACTTGGAGCATGATAATCATAAACTGGATAGAAAATTAAGTCATTGTGAAGGTAAACACAACAATGAATTATCTCATTAATACAATGTGTCATACATGTGGAATGGTAACAATTGATCGATAATGGTGATAAATTCGCGTTTATTATATTTTTTATTTGTGAACGACCGCGCCGAATATTTGAAGGGGATATTTTTGAAGCGGGCTATTTGAAGCCCATATAGTGGACCGCTAGATGGCCATCTTATTCGTGGGCTAAATCTGATGTAAGATGCTTTTTTTAGTAGTGTTTATGGCTCACTTTTTACTATTATTACTTTTTCTGTTAATTCACTATAACGTTAAGTGTTATTACTATTGTAAAAAAAATGTTACCGAACACGGAGTGAGGAGAAAAGTTATTATTGACGCTTTCCGCTACCTAGCGATTTCAAAATTTTTACTATTACTAGTTATGCTTCAATAAGCACAATTGTCAACATTAGAGGTACTCGGAGTTAAGAAATTAAGAATCCTAACCAAAGATATAAAAAAAACGTTAGATAGCGCCTTTCTCGCTTTTTACACAACGACATGAAGTGCAGTACAGTTTATTCCAAAAATCCGATATCGCACGCACATGAACACTAACAATTATTACACAGCAAACATAAAAAACGATTCGAAAATCAGGAAAGTCGGCAAAACCTGAAAAAAAAACCTGGCTCAATTTTTTAAAATGTATTTTCATGAACTTGAGTCATCGCGCCACTGAGGCACCGTCCCTCCATGTAGGGCCGAAAACGGGGAATGGAGGTTTGGACCCATAAATGCTAAATGTTGGAGGTCCCTAAATTAGCTAAAAGTAAGATGAAATCGCGAAAAATTTCTAAACTTTTTGGCACCTTCGGCGAGAAGGTATGTAAAAATTTTACACATCGATACGATATATATTTCTTTCTTATTTAAGATCTTTTATTTCTGCCATATTAACTTCATGGTATAGTTCAACATTACCGTATATAAACAGAGCAATATATATTTAACCCACAAATAGTCTTTCAATAATTTGTTAATAAACTAAATAAGAACTTAATTAAACACGCACCTAACCTTCTAGGTAATTAGTTCCTATAGAAGTCTATCATGTATAGGGCTGGGCAATTCGATTCGGTGATTCGAATCCATTAAAAGCACAATTTATTTGAATCAATCGTGAATTGTTCATAGGAACAAACTTGAAAAATAGACTAAAACGTTCACATTTAAAAAATGCAATCGATTTTGGATTAATTTGACCAAAATTGATTACATTTTGTGGTTAAAATATGAAAATGATTCCACCCAGACATGGGAACATGAATTGTAAATACAGTAAAATCTGAAATTTTCTCGATTTTAAAGATGGAGACAAGATGTAATATTAAGATGGGATATTTATTATTTGCAAGGAAATATGATTCTTTCCGATTTAAAAAAATTATTCGAATCAAATTCGAATTCCAAATGATTCGGTTTTGCCCAGCCCTAAGATTCATGTCATAAAATTTCAACGAACAAAAATTTTTCATTTTGCATTTCTAAAAATGTGTGACCGACACCAAATTCGTGCTAAAAGTTTTAGAGCAAAAAAAAACACCCCGAGTAAATAACTGACTTTGAAGAGGAAAAACAAACCACCTGAATGACTCAACAGTTTATTTCACGAATTTAATAAATATAACATCTCCTAAGCCAGAAAAGTCCATTCAAACATTTGTTGTGTTAAGCTTGAGTCACTGTTGGATCGTGCCACCTTCCAACTATGGCTCATGCTTGACAAATTCTGACTAGAAACCCAAGAAATATGGCAGTGACGAAATAATGAAAAGCATGTGGAGCAAATTTTTCGAAGTGATTGTGAGGTAACAAGGGGTTTGGTAATAACAGAAAACCTTAGTGAATTAAAAAAAATATTTTTACTAAGGATCAGTATCGAAACCAAGATGGGCCATTACACCTCCAAATCTTTCTTTCTTAACACTTTCCGAAGCCATACTCTACGGCGCGCATTTTTTTGGCTTTTACATTGTATGGAATTAACCAGAATTAGAATTTCCTTTTCCAAAAACCACAAATTTTGGGAAACAAATTTAGAAAAAAATTCGTGCATAATAATCGACTGAATAAGGAATCCTGGTTGTGTCACTGATGGACTTCTTACTTTTGGAATTGCAAATTCCATCGTATATGTTGAAATTTCACGCATCTTCAGCGAACGAATTGATAAGTGAAAAATATTAAAATACAAAATTCCATTGGATTGGTTTTTCAAGGTCGCTTCGGATTTCTGTTGCTTTGGTTTCGATACAGGCAGTAAAATGCTTATGACAACACAATTAGTAATAGAATTTATGTGCAAAACGGAGCGAAGTCTGAGGTAGATGACAATGGTTTTATGACAAAACAAAACATTCATATAAATTCTCCAACAATTTTGTCTAATTGAACTGTACCCCCCCCCCCCCCACCTCAGTCAGAAAATTGTTAATCAAGCAAACTCTGGATGGGCCACAGATAGGCCGCACCTTGGTGGGTCAACCTACCAACCTCAAAACTGGGGTGAGTTTTTCCCCCAAAAACTAGTCGAACCAGAGAAAAGTTCTTAAATTTAGCCATGTTTTACAAAAACATTTATTTTTGAATAAAAGTCAAATCTTTGACGCAAATTATAATAAGGACAAATTTCCAGCCCTCATACTCATATGACTGTCGGCCCATTCAAAGTTTGCCCAATCTGTAAGAAATATTTTCTGCTCAGGGCAGTGTTTTGATTTACGCAAATCTTACGCATTTTACGCAAATCTTATTTCAATGAATAGAAAACAGGTTTTATCTGTTGGATGAGTGGGATTCTTTGGTCTGGAGTTTGATTAGTTTATACGTGTAATAGGTGGGGTTTACATAATGTCACTCATGCGTTGCAATATTATCAGTCTCAAATCCATAATAAACTTTCGGACTTTGTTCGACATCAGCAAGCCACTGTTCAATTCTTTGACCTGCTTCCGGGTCTACGTAATGGGTCACTGATTTCTGATTGTTGTGTATTGACTCCTTTGTTTGGTAATTGCGTCATAATCCTCCAGCGATATCGGATAAAACTTTGGTCCGACGTGATATTCGACAAGATCACTTTGTTTTTGATAGTTGGTGGTGAAGTCGCGGGTAATATCCTGAAAATATATGTGATGAAGTTTCATGTGTTGATTAAGTTTTATTACCGATCTCTCCATTAATCTCTATCCCTCATTCATGCATCCGTACCCAACTCCCCCAATAAGTAATTTTATTTTGTTACGCATAAGACACAGATGGACCTCGTCTCACCGGCGCGATCCATCAGTGACTCATACCTAACAAAACATGTGTACTTGTCGGCGCTATCCATCAGTGACTCAATAAAACATGTCTGAAAATTTTTTTCTACTGGATAAATGTCATCAGAATAGGTCTGATAAAACATCCATTCGTTCATTAATTACCGAGAATCAGAAAAGTGCACCGAAAACGCACAAAATTGCTCTTGTTTAAGACTGTAGTTTTTTTTCCACAGATAGAAGCATTATCTTAAATATTTTAAGTGTTGTGATACCAACTAAAGGAATCAAGTATTTCTACCTAAATATCTCACTACTCACCTCTGTGTTAATTGACTTTCTACGTTTTCTATTGATTGTTGAACCCCCTCCCCCAAAAAATCAAATATTTTATTCATTCAATCATACCTCCCAGATGAATCGCACCTCAGCGGAGTTATTCATCAGTGACCCACATCTGACAATGTGACTAGGGCTGGGCAAATTCGAATCGTTTAGAAATCGAACCTTCGAATCTGATCCGGATAATTTTTTCGAATCGAATTACTAAATACACACAAATTGTCAATTTTTACCTGTAATATTTGATCAATTATCATATTATTGAAATCTCTATTTCATATTTTTCCTCATAAAATTTCCACCATATTATAATGATCTTTGTTTTGTTTCAAACACCTATGTTGATTAAATTTATGTGATATTATGAGCTGTTGATGGATCGCACACAGGACAACACGTTCCATCAAGAGCCAATAATTTACGGAGAGGGGAATCTTTATTCCAATATCACCGAGCAAATTTAACGTAAATAACTTGGACTTTACGGTTTTATCCAAGAATCAAATACGGTAGTTGCACTGCACACAATAAACAATGTTAAAGTTCAAGAATAGCCTACCATAGCAGGCTGAGTGTTCGGTCTTTGTTGCTCTTTGTGGCGTAGAGGTAAAAGATGACAATAATTTGATGGATTGTGACATAACACATGGCTTTCTTTGGCATCCAATTGTCTTTGATTGGTCCTATTATGATAATAATAAAGAACTGAACGACCGTCCTGTCCTGATACGATGACCCTTGAATCGTAACCCCCTAGTGAAGTCTTGAAGAATCTGTTCGTTACAAAAATTTGGGGCCGATCTTGGAGGTGTACCTGTGGGGGTATTTAGTGGGTGATTATGAGTTTTTCCAACAGTCACTGTTATGTCACGTGATGGTGAATAAATACGCTGAGTCATCATCTTTGGAATCGTTTTGCTGAATCACGTTTCGAATCAGTCGTTTAATGACAACCATTCGGCATTCCCAGCACTATTTTTCCTCGTAACGTTGGGGGTGACTGTGACACTCGAACTCTATTGCGCCATCTAGCTTCACTTGGTCTTGCAGATGGAGGTCGAGGTTGGGAAGTGACGCCACCATTGCTATAACGATTGTCCATGAAAGTTGTTGGAGGGGATTTACCTCGACTCCATCCTCCCCGACTGGAAGCCGATGGCCGTCTTGCAGGAAACTAAAAAAGGAAACAAAGTGTAAACTTTTTGAGCAGCTTAAATTAACGTTTAAACTGCGTTAAAAAAAGACGACAAATATATGGAGCAAATAAATTGAACGAGGAGCATTTCACTTTTACACATATGAGCTGCACATAATGGCGTATTCAGAACCCTGAAAAGTGATCAGGTCACGACGCCAGTAACGAAGGCTAAAATGTTTGACAAAACCAGTATTTGTATCTTATATATCAGAGTAAAAACCCGAAATTCACGCCGATGCGAAAATTTGGTGCAACAATAATATCTCAAAGCATAAAACAGATTTATGAAAATTACTGAGAGTTAAAGAATCTCCAAAAATTAGGATTTGCTATGTCTTCAAGCAAATGAGGATATATATTCAACTTAATTTGGGGTCATCACCTAAGCGGTGCGTCCCATCAACAGCCAAATTGTCTAAAGTCAAGTTTATATTTTTTAATCATATTTCAGGCGATATTCCCACATTTTTATTGCCGTGTCGTGATCGATCGAAGCTGCGGATCTGGCTGGGTGACCACTCCATTGTTTTCTCATTGACATTATCGAAATTACCTCTTCAGCAAGGTCTACCATAGGCCACTTCATAACAAAGAGCTTCTATAGGATCTAGTACAGGCAACTGCACTTTAAGCGGAAAACATTTTAAAAAGAACTAATCGCTATGATAAAGTGCAGTGAGTGGTATCTGCCCTGGGTGATGAAAAAACCATTTACCACTCATTTGCTTTGTTTGAGAGACCTCTCACAACACGTAGAAGCTACAATGGCGCGATTCTGGATTTCAAACCTTCTCAGATCGAGCATTTTGACCTCAATATATAAATGCCAGGTCAGGAAGCACAGTTCAAAAAAGTTGTGCCAAGTTCAAGTCACTGATGGATCCATCTGTGACTTTTGCTTAATAAAACGAAATTTCTTAAATGAGTAGATATCACAAAACTTTACCACAACTCTGATTACATTTTTAGTTATACAACAATTTGGTTTCACCGTCGCCCAGGGCAGATACCACTTACTGCACTTTATTATAAAAGTTCAGTCTTTTCTGGCATGATTTCCACTCAGAGTACAGATGCTGGCTACACTTTAAAGCATCTCTCTGCCACTTGAGCGATCGTTACCTTTTAGACGCTGCTTCTGACTCAGAGTGAATATTAATGAAAAGAAACTTCGCTCTCCAAATCGGCATAGTTAATAAAATAAAGGAATTTTGCTGGATTTCGCAATAAATATTTTTCTTTAAAAAATTTGAAATGCTACTTTTGTCAAAAACATGGCTGAATTTAGAATTTCTTCAATATTTCAGATTCGAAATTATTTTTTTAAATGTTTTCAAATTAGTAAAGTATCAGGTTTTGGCCATATAGTACCATATTCCCAAATGTTATCAAAATTAAAACTGACAGAATATTCTCATCCTAACCAGAGGGCACCAATGCTGCAAGCATTTGGCATTTTCTCCAGAGTTAGGATGAGTCGCTTCCAATGAGGAAAATCTTTATGATAATCGGATATATGGTACTGAACTTCATGAGAACCGAATCTGAGAAACAAATTTTTTTCCGGACGTTGATTCATTTGAGGATGCACTATCCTCCCCCCTATCAACCTCATCGTTCTACAAAAAAGTAAATGAACAACATTGATACTCACCTGTTTTTGACAGAACTGACATATTCGAATCACTCACAGCCAGGTTAGTTTTCGCACCATCTCCGGCCATTGAATATGATGCAGAACCTGTATAACATAAACCATTAGAAATACAGTAAATCGAATCAATAGGAAATTTATCCCAATTAGTCAAGTTTTGCACAAGTCTAAATCATTAATACTCAGCCACTGATCGAATCTTATTAAAATACAATGTTCGTAATTGCTGATCAACAGCAGTGGTAGAAGATCTTCGAAATAGGAACAGGGGTCGTTCCATAAAACCACGCCGGAAGGTTGGAAGTTTTCAGTAATTTTATCATAATTTATACTGATTTATGGGGGTCGGATCATTTAGAAATCAAACTGAGCAATGATGAAAAGGTGAAAATTTTCTTAGATAGATGATAATTTCGTTTTTTTTTTTGCAACTCGATGATATTTGAACTGATTGTGGTCGCAATTAATAATTTTCCTTGTAAGTCTGGTTTAATGAAGGGCTGGTAATATATTTTAGTGGCTTCAGGAGAATTTTCAAGTCTGATGTCTCCTGTGGCCTTGTTCTGAGTGAATTTCAATAATAAAAAAAAATATATATATATATATATATATATATACAAAAAAAATTGAAAATTTCACCAAATAGGATAATAGTGTCAAAAATACTGTACAATGTACAGCTCAGCTATTTTCAAATACTTGATGATTTAAAAATAAACTATTTGAAAATAGTTACTTCTGAAGTGAGCCAGAACTGTGCTAGTGAAGCGGCGCAATTCATCAGTGGCTCATGCTTGATACAATGAAATTTCTTTTTGCGAAACAGTCATGTATAGACCATGCCTGGTTATTACGATATTATTTCGAAACTTTTTGTACAGTTTGGTTGGTCTGTTCGGACAAACACTCGAAACAGCATTCAAATCCTCTAGCCAGAGATATATGATGAAATATTGCCTACTTGATAAATTATCGTCTGATGGAACCAATCAGACTGGACAAATTTAAAATGTAGATTGCAGGGCTGGTTATTCACAAGGTTACGAACGTCTAGAATCTCACACAGACTCTCGTAAAAGACTTATTAAAGCTAAACTGAAAATTTAAGAGTCATTTTATGATGAAAGATTTAATTTCTTAAAAGTTCCCTTTTGCTTGTTGATTATGTAATCGAATGTCGAATGTATCTCTATTCTACAATGGAGGTTCCCTATGTGATAAAAAAATGCAATCTTGCAGATATCAACTATTTACCAGCCTGCTTCACTAGGAGACAAGCGAACGCATGTTGAATTTGTCTGTGCATCCAAAAATGAAGCAAAAATCTCAACCTTACCCACAGTAGATATTCTGCGTAGATATAGGGTGAGATTTCATTTTTATCCTGTGAGAGAGGAAAGACGAGAAAACGGCTTAATAATATAGTAATTTTGATGAGCATGAACATATCTGATTCCAAATCCCAAGTTACCTTCTCCGCCTCATACACTGTCTGGTGTAGTGACGACTTCCTGAAAAAAAAAAACACTTGTTTAAACAGGACAAGGAGTATAAAGTATTTTTACATAATTTTATTGAAATTCATCCTAGACAATAACTAATGCTCACATATAGAAATGGAAATGAATTATGCGTTGGTCTACTCAACACTTAGAAGACAAATGAAACACAGTTGTAATACAGGGTAGTGGAGTCGTAGTCGGTAAAATAATTTTAACTCAGACTTTTAACATATTAATTTGCTTCCGTACAATTAAATGACATTTGCTTTACACTCTGCTACTGATGAGAAAAAAGCAGTCAATTCTGCGAATTTCGCTAGTGTGTGATGAAATAGTTTATGATTTGGCATTGAAACATTGAATCGTTCGGACAAAAACATGTGACATAAATTTGAAACTAAATGCAGATAGGGATAAATAATATTACATAATAGATATTTTTAAGAGGGGTTGAACATATAGAAAACAGAAAATATGTGTTGAAGCAAGTCGTAAAAAGGCAAAGGTTAGGCACACTGAAGGATCTTGGGGTCTTGTTACGTTTAGTAACATATTCCCAAATGTCATCAAAATTAAAACTGGCAGAATATTCTCATCCTAACCAGAGGGCACCAATGCTGCAAGCATTTGGCATAGTCTCCAGAGTTAGGATGAATCGCTTCCAATACGGAAAATTTTTATGATAATCGAATATATGGTACTAAACTTTACGAGACCAGGAAACTTGGAGCCAAATTTTTTTCTGGCCGTTGATTCATGTAAGGATGCCTTACCCTCCCCTCTTATCAACCTCATGGTTCTACAAAAACTCAGTAAATGAACAACATTGATACTCACCTGTATTTGCGAGAACTGATATATATCCTTATTAATCACAGTGAGGTCAATTTTCGCACCATCTCGGGCCATTGAATATGATGCAGAACCTGCATAACATGAACCATTAGAAATGGAGTAAACGGAACAAATAGAAATTTATCCCAATTAGTCAAATTTTGCACAAGCCTAAATCCTTAATACTCAGCCACTGATCGAATCTTATTAAAATACAATGTTTGTAATTGCTGATCAACAGCAGTGGTAGAAAATCTTCGAAATTGGAACAGGGGTCGTCCCAATGTAAACCATGCCGAAAGGTAGAAGTTTTCCGTAATTTTATCATAATTTTTACTGATTTATGGGGGTCGTATACCCCCAATATTCTATAGTATCACACCTAAAAATCCACTGTCAACAAATTATCACATCCTAGCATAATTAGTTTTGGTTGTTTCAGCCACAATCAGAGGTTCGGCATAGTACTCGGAATTTTTATAGCATGAAGGGACCCAGGTAATACTCATTTCTCATGTTGTATTCCTGGTGTGTAGATATCCTTTTCAAAACAATGAAGGAAATTAGCCAAAATCGCTTGTAAATTACAACCAACAGATGATGTTGTCATTGCCCAGGGCAGATAGCACTCACCACACCATTGTGGTTCAGTTCTATAACGATTGTTCTGGCTTCGGGTGCGGTTGCTGGAAGTAGAATTACGAGAAATCACTACGTTTTCGCCGCGCCTTCAGCGCAAATTTGCATCAGAATTTTTTTCGAATAAAATTTTGTCATATTTTGCAAAATGATATGAAAATTTCTTTCAGGCCTTCAGCGCACATTTTTGTTGTATAAAATAGATGATTCACTTTTTCCGACATCGAGCCAGACAGTCCAATGTCGGAGATCCTCCATCGCCGGTACTTTTGGGGCTTGATTCAGACATTGTTTGGAGTAAACTTTCAAGAAAAAATTATAATAACTAGGACAAAACCCTCAGATAATAGTGGACTGGGAATATTTCTGAAAGCTTGGTAAATGTGACAGGAAATAAAAATTATTTGTACATTTAAAATATTTGGAAAAGGCAAAGTATCATTAGTAAATTTCATCCTTGTCACATGATTCATTCTATCCTACATTCCTACCTGAACCCTTTCCTTTCCCAGCAGCAGGTCTACGTTGTTTTACTGGAGGTGAGGAACATGGAGAAGCATTAGAGGTTGGCTGGTCTGTGGAAAGATAAAAATTTAAAAAGATCAAAAAACAGCGGGCAGAAATCACAAGACGAGGGTGATAGATATGCTGAAATTTTACATATCATTTAGAAATCAAACTGAGCAGAGATAAAAGAGTGGAAAAATTCTTAGATAGATGATAATTTTGTTTTTATTGCAACTCGATGATGATTGAACTGATTGTGGTCGCAATTAATAGTTTTCCTTGTAAGTCTGGTTTAATGGAGGTCTTGTTATATATTTTAGTGGCTTTAGGAGAATTTTCAAGTCTGATGCCTCCTGTGGCATTGCTCTGATAAAATTCTACAATCGTGGGAGGGACTGTCCGCCCCTTCACAATCGTCAGAAGTGTTAAAACATATGATATTTCCGTCACTGTTTATACAGCCTATTCAGAAAAAATATTTCTAATTCTTTCGAATGTGTCAATAGTAAATTGAGCACTGAAGAGCTAGTCTGCGAATTATGTTTTTAAATAAGAATGGCAACTTCTGTTTTAGCGATATATTATTTATTGCCGATCTTGATGGTGCGAATCACCCTGACCAAGGCCCAGTAGTACCGGCCATTTGTATAGGACGGACAGGTTGAACATTGGGGTCTAGTGAAGTTTAGTACCATATTACCGAATGTTACAAAAATAAAAACTGGCAAAATATTCTCATTCTAACTAGGGTAACGAACAAGACTCGCCACACTCAAACTCGGGATCTTCAACCTGTGACTGTGCGATGATGACCACTTGGCCATCGCGGTCAATTTTGTTAAGCAGAAGCCACAGACGGACTGTGCTGCGATCCATATTCATTCATACAAAAGATGCTTCATGAAAACTTGAAAACACAAAAATTTTTCCAATCTGCCCTCTGCACATTTCAAGGTTCTAAAATCGCTACTGATTCGTTACCCCAGCTGAGGAATGTTGCCCTCTCCAGGAATAATTTCCGTGGCCGACGCTGTTTCACTGTTGTAAGAATGAAATGACAAGTAAGCTTACCTTGAATTAAATCTGCAGGGGGCGATCTTGTGGTGGCTCTGGAATTGCCATTTTGAAAGTATCCTGCCTGTTTTATTTTCAAGCATCTAACGTTAAATCCAACCAATTAGGAATCTGGATACTATACTGGTATATTATGATAAATTATATAAAATTTTTATTCAGTCCTGAACCAAAGAAGAAATGAAATATAATTATATGATGAATCTTATATTGGGTCCAGTGAAGTTTAGTACCATATTCCCGAATGTCATTAAAATAAAAACTGGCAGAATATTCTCATCCTAACTAGGGGGCGCCAATGCTGCAAGCATCTGGCATTGTCTCCTGGGTTATGATGAGTGCCTGCAACATGGGAAATTATTATGATAATCGGATATATGGTGCTAAACTTCATGAGACCCCTTATATTTTCAGTCCATCCTATTTGATACCCTGCACAGTGCATCCGTACAATTTCATTTTTATCCTGCGGGAGAGGAAAGCCGAGAATATAGATTATTCATATGGCGAACCACGACATCCCATGCAAATACCAGTTCCGAATCGTCTTTTTGGATTGCCATATTTCTCTTTTTTTCCTGAGCATAGACCTGGTTGGTGGAGTAAGAGGCATTGCTTACCTGAACCTGTGAACCACCGTCTAAGCTGAGATCAGATTCGGATTCAGTCTCTTGATACAGGAAATTAATAAAACTTTGCCGCATTTAAAATTATGGGCATCTTTCATGAATGTGATATATTCATTCCCAGTCGGATCAGGTTTGGATTCGGTACAGGGTGCGCAATTTTGGATTCAGGATCGGATCTGGATTCAGAAATACATGACTTTACAGACCTTTGCAATAACTCACTTAAGGGAGACCACTAGCGGATTAGATTTTCAATCTGCCTCACAATGTCATTCCAGCACTAAAGCACAACTACGTCTGATTGTCTCGATTCCCTTCAACCCATGACGAGGGAACCGTGTCCCTTCCTCAATAGCGGACTCCACGAAGCGGATTAATCGTTCGAAAATTGAATCTCAGCGTTGGTCCAGCTGCAAGAGGGGTCGTGCTGAACCGTATTTCGAAGTGAATTGCACCAAAAGTGTTAAAACCACTTTTTAAAACACTTTTTTGGTTTTACTCAGCGAGTTGTACAACAGTTAATTTAACCTCGCGGCAGAACATACGTCTAGAATACGTAGTTTCATCCGAGATTGTATAACAACGTATGTATGTATATTTTTTGGTGGTTACGACTACTTGGTCATTTGTGCCAGACCGTGGCTTTAGTTTACTTAGACATTGACATTATTGAAGAGCTTGACTGGTGAGTAGGGCTGGGCAAAATCGAATTTGATAATTTTTTCGAATTTCAGTCAGCGAGTTGAACGACAGTTAACCAAGGCTGGTAGTACGGTACGGTACGAAGTTCGGTACCGTACGATTGAATTTCCCGGTACGATAGTACGGTACGATTCATTTTTCAAATTTCTTACTTGATACGATACGGTACGAAGTTCGATATTTATTTCGTACCGTAACTTTTTTCGTACCTACGCAATAAACCTTATTCTTATCAAATAAATTCAATAAAATAATTTTAATCGACATCTATGACGTTTCATAACGAGGCGCAGATAAACCCAGACTCGAACCCGAGTATCTTTTAGGCACGGTTTCCGGTCTTGCTCAGAGTAAATTTCAATGAAAAATCGTTTTTTTAAGTTAATTTTACTCTCTGATATTAAAATAAAAACATAATATCTACTTTTCAGCCAAGTTAGTGGTGTAGGTGGAATGCACCGGAATGCAGATGCGGTTCATCAACGGCCCACACTTGGCTTAAACCTCAGGAACAAGGCGGTTTCGAATGCTAGCAATATACAATTACTGTTAATGGCCAGTAAAATTACTGTATTTTTCACGGTGTAGGGTGAACATTTTTCAATATTAAATATCACTCTGACTGGAGCCGCAGGAATTTCACAAAAAGAACCCACTTACGATCACTCAACGTTGAAGAACACAGCAAAGTGTAGTACCAGCAACTGCAGTCTAAGTGGAAAACATTCCACACGGAACCGTCATAGCAAAGTGCAATGAGTAGTATCTGCCCTGAGCAATAGTAGAAGCGTCTACCACTTATTTGCATTCTTTTAGCACGCATGGGTCATTAGGGCTGGGCGAAACCGAATTATTCGGAATTCGAATCTGATTCGAATAATTTCTCCGAATATGGATAACTGACGGATAGTAAGGAATAATATGGACGCGCCTCGTCGGCACGATTTTCAATCGATTTTCGAGGCACGATTTTCAATCGAGGCTATAACGAAATGAGTGCCGAAGGCGCGAAAAAAAGTTACACCGATTAGTTAAATAAATTCACCATTTCTGGAATAAAATACGTAAAAGCGAAATAAACAGCAAAAGTCACGGCGTACCTTAGAGCAGGGCTTCCTAAACTTTTTTCGCTCGCGACACCTTTTAATCTCCCAAAATTTTCAGCTATCCCCTTCACGGTTAAAATGACGAGCAGTGTGGAATATACACTTGTGACATTTATTGAAAGACTAAGACTTGAAGGACTAAATTCAAGCTACCGGTATTCAAAACCTATTACTAAAATGATTGGCAATGCGAAACATAGCCTACATTTGAGACATTTATCGAAAGGCAAAGTTTAAGACCAAGTATCAACACATCAGTACAAATGAAAATACTTCATTTTATTTGATAACAAAACACTTGTGGCCTAATAATCTGCTGAATTTAAAGTAAATTCTATTTTTGAACTTTATATAGCATTCTCAGGTGAGTTTTGCTCTTTGTGAACTCACGACCTGCTGGTGTTTCTTATTAGCTTCCTTAAAAAATGGGCAAAAATAAAGCAATTTCTGCAGAAAAACGAGCTCAGATAAACCTATTAAAAGAAGAGGGGTATACAGAGCGATAAATATCCATCACGCTTGCCGTAAGTAAAACTGCTGTGCATCAGGCTATAGTTAAGTTTAAAAAAATAAAGAAGAAAAATACAATAGCATATGCAGTACTACATGTAAAATTGGGATACACTCCGCGACCCCTGAAGTTCGTTACGCGGGTCGCGACCCTCAGTTTGGGATGCCCTGCCTTAGAGGTCATGATATCTCACCCTTTCTCACTCCTAGTCAAGAATTTTATTTTGTTAGGCATGAGCCACAGATGGGCCGCGCCTCGCCGGCACGATCCGTCAGTGACTCATTCTAAAAAAAAATAAAACAGTTTTGATCTAATTATTCTAACTACTTTTAATTATTCATTGACCATAACCAATTATTCGAATCCGATTCGAATTCTAAATAATTCGGTTTTGCCCATCCCTACTTTAAGTTGGTTATGATTAAAACCCATCGTTTTAGCCCCACTTATTTCAGCTGCTGTCTCATTACGAAGATTCAATTAATTAACATCAACTTATATAGCAAAGAGCTACTAAAAGATGGAGTTCTGGCTACTGCACTCTGCGCATCTCTGATCGTCAGGACACAGGTTCGAATTCCGCGAGGACGAGGGTTCGAAGTAGAACGATGCGTTGATAAGACTTGTATATGCCGTAGTGTACTATTTCGCCTTTTAGCATGTAATGCTAGTAGGAAATATGCATTCTTATATTAAAGGACAGGCAGGATACACAAGATCGCATAGGGTTACACAGTGCGCAGTATAAACTCATAAACTCTAAATTCATAAGAAAGGTAAATACGAAAAGGACAAAAAACAGGAAAAAGTGACGTGGAATAAATATGATAATCGTGAAATATATATCTGATACTCATATGTGTACAGGACTATACATACAGGAACTACAGAAATATACGAATAGCGGCTTAAGCGCTGATAACAATACAAACCTTTCCGGAGTTGAAGTGAAACTCCAGCATAGCATGTATAGACTTTTGACCGCATCTCTGCACTGTAACAAAAGTACAGTAAATTTACTGGTCATTTGCAGTAATTGCTTATTTCCAAAGTTAAAAAAACGCCACGTTGATGAGATTTATGCTAATTATGGGCTGTTGATGGACCGCACTTTCACGATGCGTTTCATCAACATTCCATACTTTGCCAAAAAAGTCAATTTTTTTCAATATCGCCAAGTAAAATTACTGTCACAGACCAGTGATTTTGCTCATATTTTTTGCTCATAAGTGTGGTAGCGCATTGGACGTTTAATAAAGCATTGTTTTCCCGGAATAAAATCCTGTTCTATCACTGATCATATCACCCACATTCCGACTAGAATATTCAACAATTTAGATAAGAACCCAGGTATATATTTACAGGACTATACATACAAGAACTACAGAAATATACGAACAGCGGCTTCAGCGCTGATAACAATACAAACCTTTCCGGAGTTGGAGTGAAACACTAGCATAGCATGTATAGACTTTTGACCGCAGTAATTGCATATTTCCAAAGTTAAAAAACGCCATGTTGATGAGATTTATACCAATTATGGGCTGTTGATGGACCGCGCCCTCACGATGCGTTCCACCAACAGCCTATACTTTGACAAAAAAGTCTATTCTGAATTTTTTTTCAATACCGCCAAGTAGAAGTACTGTGAAAGACCAATGATTTTCTTGCATTTTTGTTCCAGTGTGGTGGCGCATTGGACGTTTGGTAAAGCGTTGTTTCCCAGAAGGTAATCCTGTTGAGATTATAATAAAAATACAGTAAACTTACCTTCCATTCAACCGCATCTCAGATAGCGCATTGCACCAACAGGCCATAATTGGATGAAAAAGTCCATTTTAAGTTTCGTTTCGAATTAACCAGGTAAACTAACAGTAAAGGAATTACGATTAATTTTACCGCATTTTTATAACAATGTACAATACAATTGAAGCCAATCACTTATGTAGATTATTATCGTCCGCCCATACATGTTTCTGTTTTGATTTAACTGCAATATCAATGGACCAAGTATGGCCGATGCAAACTCACATTACCCTTGTCTTAAGTGGAACCAAGCGGTTGTTAGAGCGACCGCACCTTTGTTTACTTATTATGTTTGTGTGTAGTTTATGGCGTCATAAATCAAGTAATGATTCAGCGGGAAGAGTCGAGAGGTCGATTTCATCATTTTAAAAATGTCACGTCGGGTTTCAAGGTTGTGTTGGCATCGAGGGATTCTGAAATCTATTGGTAGCACCGACCTGGCCGCTCTTTTACTAGGGCAGGTGCTAGGGCTGCGCAATTCGATTCGGTGATTCGAAGCACAAATTATTCGAATCAATCGCGGATAGTTAATAGGAACAAAAACTTGCTAAATAAAGGGAAGTTTCTTTTTCAGCGACAAAATGCAATCGATTTCGCCCATGCTTGACCAAAATCGATCATATTTCGACGTTAAAATATGAAAATTGTTGCTCTTAGCGTGGATAGAAAATACACTACAAACTATAAATTTCTTTATTTTCGCAATGGGGCCAAGTTATAATAGTGAAAATGAGATATCTATTATTTACAAAGAATTAGTGATTCGATCCAATTCGAAAACATTTTTCGAATCAGATTCGAATTCCGAATGATTCGGTTTTGCCCAGCCCTATCCGTGACTCATACTTAACGAAATAAACTTTCTCATCGAGTAGGGCAGTAACAATAGGCAGTACCGATAATATTACTCATTGTGGTTCAATTCCCCACTTCTGGTCCTGTAGGTTCGGCCTTCAGAATAGTCCTCAGGAACGTATTTCCTGCGTGTCGTAAGAGGCGACTAAAACAAAACAAAGAAGTGGTATATGATTTCACCGTCGTCCAGGGCAGATACCACTCACTGCACTTCATCACAGCAGTTCAATTCCGTTTGAAATGTTTTACGCTTAGAGTGCAGTTGTTGGTACCATGTGTCGCAGCAGTTCCTTGTGATAAAGTGGCCGTTGGTTGGTTCCTATTTGGCACTAATTCGAACTTCAATAAAAAATAATAAAGAAATGAAAATACTTGACGGCGAAGTATTTATATTGCATGCCTGAGGTTAAAAATTTACGTATTTCAACTACAAAACGCAATTCGGTCAAATTTGACCGGGGGTGCCGAAAAACACACACAAAATGACCTTTTAGGGCTTTGAAACGTACGAAACCTCAAGTTTTTTGTGACCCTACGGTACGCGATAGCGATTTCATTAATGTTATCCAATAATATACAATAAAAACGCTAGTTTTCAGGGAGAAATTGTGTGCTTGCGGCACCCATTGCGACGTCATAATCTGCCGTCATAAAATTTTCAAATCCCTGCCCCCTTTTCAAGGTTCTGAAAGCGCCATGGGTATCGACGTAGCTTTGAATATTATAAAAAGCCATACCTGAACGCGCTATACCAACTAATTTTGATTTCAACGAAGAGAAAATGGTCAATGGGGGCTTTAAAACGTAGGAAATCGCAAAAATTTTCGCTCGATTTATGCTCGTATAACTAATTACACTTGTTTAGCCTGTATAGACCCTGAATTTACGGTTTTTCGAGGCTACGGCGCTATTTTTTTCGTGCGTTTGCTAGTAATATACAAAAACTTCAACTTAATCAAAACTTTTGTTTCATCAAGCATGCGCCACAGATGGACCGAGACTAGAGTGCGCAGTCAGCTTGTGCTCGCTTTGAACCTCACATAATCTGGCGCTGACGCTGGTACTTGGATAGATTCAGTTGAATGAGCGTTAAACGGGCTCCCACATCTATCGGTGTCATTTTTAGATTCAAAATTCGAACCTGTTCCGATACGCGTTAGATTCGGGGGTTCGTTTTCTGTGGTTCGATTTGATTAAAAAAAACCATTGAAAAATATCACTTTGTCGAACATCAGTCGCAGATGTACTGCGATTTGTCCGATTTTACAGCTTGGAAATTTAAAATAATTCTGACTCGATATCGGGAATCTTTACCAATGTTTGAAATCGGAGAAGTTCGGCCAAAACATCTTTTATTAAATACACTGTAACAAAAAATGCAACAAAATCACTGGTGTTTGACAGTAATTTTACTTGGCGGTATTGAAAAAAAATCAAAATTGACTTTTTGGACCAATTATGGGATGTTGGTGGAACGCACTGCGAAGTTGCGGTCCATTAACAGCCCATAATTGGCACAAACCTCATCAACATGGCGTTTTTTAAACTTGCAGTTAACTATGCAATTACTGCAAAGGATTAGTAAATTTACTGTACTTTTGTTACAGTGTATGTCGATAATACGCGGTCGATCTGTGGCGCATAATTGACAAAAAAAAATTTCTGATCGGGCAATGGTGGACTGGTCTGTAAGTGGATCAGCCAGAAATCTTTTGACTGTCAGTCAAATTTTCAGACGCTGCTGCCTTATTTGCTTGGAGTGAATTTTTCGAAAAAAGATTCCTAATTAGGAAGTAGTAGCAACCGCTTAGAAAAAAGTTTCTGCCCTGATGAAGCTTGTCCGAATAGACGTTCGAAACGTCGGCAAATTACATCGTTTACAACAACAGACTTTCGTTCTGTGTTGTGGATCGCGCTGGCAAGACGCGGTTCATCAGTGACTTATGCTCAACAAATTTTTGATTTAGGTGGGGGGAAAGGGGGTCTTTAGAATTGACCTAGCGTATTTATGCTCTGTATCGTATGGAATAATTAAAATAAAAACACTAAAAATAGGCGCTGCAAATCCAGTTTTTCAACAAAGAACGTTTTGCTCCTCCAGCGCGCTCTCAGTTTTGGTGTTATATGCAATAAAAAAGCCATTATTTGAAAAAAAAGTCTTGTGGCATCTATCAAGTCTTCATTTGTCCTCAAAAGCTGAAGGTTCTGAATACGTCACTGATAAACCCTTGTGAATTCAGGCATGAGCCACAGATGAACCAGCCTTGTTGTCGCAGCCCATCAGTGACTCATACTTAACATAAATATGTTCAGAGAAAAATTTCGGACCAGGAAGAGCCGAATTAATACAATTGACAATTTATTTATTTTCATCACGCTTGTGAATAAACATCACAAAACACAAAAATATTATTTACTAATTCATCTATAAAGTACGAGGAACAGATATACAGATCATCATAATTGGCATTACCATTGGGTTGGAAAAAGGTTCATAAGTAGCCCTGTTGGCGCGGGATTTGGCCCTAACGCAGCACCAGAGTGTCATAAGAGGTGATAAAATAAGTTGTGGATGATTTCATCACCGACCAGGGCAGATACCCTACTTACTTCACTTTATTATAGTGGCTTAATTCTGTTTGGGATGTTATCTGAGTACAGTTGCCAGTACTACATTTTGCTGTAGTTCCTTGTACAAGTTGTAGTTAGTTGGGCACTGCAAGGTGTTGCTTCCGACCTTGTTTAGAAACAATAACGTTTTTAAGGGTGGGGGGAGGAGCATGGTTTCATGGCCCCTCTTGCCGACCAAAAAAAATTCGAACAGCCTATTAAGTACTTTGAAATGTAGGAAATCACAACGGTAAATTGTTATAACCCCCATTTACCGAATTTTAGTCCCTAAAATTTCGTTCAAAAACAATAATGAATTTTGGTCAAACTTGACCAAAATCTATCGCATTTTGTCATTAATAATTGTCAATAAAAATAAAAAAAAAATTCTAGTTCGTTTAGCAAGTTTTTGTTCCAATGAATCATTCACGACTGATTCGAAACAAAATCTTTTTCTTGATGTCCCCTTGCTTCCACCTCCACGGTTCAGTCACAAGCGGGTCACAGTATGACTGCCAGAAAAAAAGGTTTTTTTAAAAGTTGTTCACTAATAAACTTACATGTTAATAAAAAATTAAAATATACAATAATATTTGGTCTGAACAACGATACGACATAAATCAGAGTTAACTTCTCCCCCAATACCCATGATATGTTACTTGGGTTGTATAGTATAATGGCATATTGAAGAAACTGAAATTATTGATACTTCAACATAAATACTAGAAACTACCATTTCAAACATTATAGCAAAGAAAATAAAAATAATAAAAAAAATTGAAAGACACACACAATATGGGTAGGATAGGATTTCATTTTTATGAAACAGGAGAGGAAAGCTGAGAATAAAGCTAATATATATATATGGCGAACCACGACCTCTGGTGCAGTGTATTGGAAATTAGGTTTGTCGCGACGTATTCATGTAAGTTATAACTTGGGGTTTGCAAGGAGTTACTGTAAACTGATTACTTGAGTATGAACGAAACAAATGTTTGTGGCATTAACTGGTGCGAACAGTTAACTCAAAAAAATATCCCAGAAGATCTATATCATGATCACATTATTTAAATGAATATAAACAAATCACTGGATAATAAATAAATAATAAAATCAATTAGTGATGATCAGTCGTCAAAAGATGCTTGCAAAGACACCCGAAGAACAAACGCTATTTAATGATAAATTATTTACTGGAAGATCAAAACATAATGTCAGATAGTAATGAAACTGTGCAAGTACAAGAAGACCAACAACATTGCTGAATAACCAGAATCTCGCTACCTCAAACCAGGCTGATAAATGTCAGGTGGTCCAGACACCTGAAGAAAATGGAAGCTTTGAAATAACCAACACTGCTATAAAATAGGAGCATTGATGACTACAAGGCCCCTTCATTTATTTGATGGGTAGATGGTTTTAAAATCGTCCAGGGCAGATACCACTTACCATTGCGTTTCAGTTGCAATTGGGATATTTTCTGCTCAGAGTGCAGTTGCCGGTACTACATTTTGTAGTTGCTTTTGACTTTTTAGTGAAATGTTGGTAGGTAGGGACGCCAATTAGATCCGAATACTTTTGTGATTTATTATGGTTATATATTTTGATATTCTTAAGAAGTGGTAGATTGTTTTATCAGTGCCCAGGGCAGATTTTGTGTTTCGTTTCAGCCACAAGCGATCACAGTAGGACTGCCAGAAAAAGGGTTTATTTAAAAGTTGTTCACTAATAAACGTACATGTTAATGAAAAATTAAAATACACAATAATATTTGGTCTGAACAACGATACGACATAAATCAGAGTTAACTTCTCCCCCAATACCCAGGATATGTTACTTGGGTTGTATAGTATAATGGCATATTGAAGAAACTGAAATTATTGATACTTCAACATAAATACTAGAAACTACCATTTCAAACATTATAGCAAAGAAAATAAAAATAATAAAATAGAAAAATAGAATGACACACAATATGTGTAAGATATGATTTCATTTTTATGATGCAGGAGAGGAAAGTCGAGAAAAATGCTCATATATATGGCGAACCACGACCTCTCATGCAGTGTATTGGAAATTAGATTTGTTGCGACGTATTCATGTAAGTTATAACTTGGGATTTGCAGGGAGTTATTGTGAACTGATTACTTGAGTATGAACGAAACAAATGTTTGTGGCATCAACTGGTGCGAACAGGTGGAACAGGTCAATTTTTAAGACTGGGATAACTCAAAAAAATATCACAGAAGATCTGTATCATGATCACGTTATTTACATGAATATAAATAAACCACTGGATAATAAATAAATAATAAAATCAATTAGTGATGATCAGTCGTCAAAAGACGCTTCCCAAGACACCCGAAGAAAATAAACAGTATTTTAATGATAAATTATTCACTGGAAGATCAAAACATAATGTCAGATAGTAATGAAACTGTGCAAGTACAAGAATATCAACAACATTGCTGAAAAACCAGACTCTCGCTACCTCAAACCAGGCTGATAAATGTCAGGTGGTCCAGACACCCGAAGAAAATAAAAGCTTTGAAATAACCAATACTGCTACGAAACAGAAGCATTGATGACTACAAAGCCCCTTCATTTATTTGATGGGTAGATGGTTTTAATCGTCCAGAGCAGATACCACTTACCATTGCGTTTCAGTTGCAATTGGGATATTTTCTGCTCAGAGTGCAGTTGCTGGTACTACATTTTGTAGTTGCTTTTGACTTTTTAGTTAAATGTTGGTAGGTAGGGATGCCAATTAGATCCGAATACTTTTGTGATTTATTATGGTTATATATTTTGATATCCTCAAGAAGTGGTAGATTGTTTTACCAGCACCCGGGACAGATAACACTCCCTGCACTTTATCATGGCGTTTGAGTTCCATTTGGAATCTTTTCCGTCCAGAGTGCAGTTTCTGGTACATCTTTAAGTACCACTTTGCTATTAAGTGGCCGTTAGTTGTTTCCCTTAGGCTCTGCTTCCGCTCTTACTCAGAATGAATTTCAATAAAAAAAAACTCTCAGCAATGCGCAATGTAAGTGCCATCAATGACAGGGCAGGCTTTGCTTAACCCACCCAAGCTATTACACCCTGGGTTAAGCGGTCAGCATGAGTTAACGAGTCGGACTTGCAGAGGCTCAAAACAGAGACCCTGAACTGACATGCGATCCGTTACGTTAACCACTAGGCCATCGCTCATGTTATAATATGAATTAATATATAATTTGCATAAAACAATCAACACAAACACAGTATGGAAAAATACATATTTTTTACCGACTAATAGCAATACCACTGTTTTATTGTTTTGAATAGTTTTTGAATAGTGTGGATATTCCCAAGCAAAAAGAAATTGTCGCACTATTTTCCTCCTCAAGATCTGACACCTCATAACATAGGCAGAAATGAGGATCTACCGAAAATGGTGACAGAAAATATCAAATCTTAATCAATTGAATATTGCATACAGTGGCCGTACATTCAAACTAATATTGAACCTCTAATGGCAATTTCATTTTTGCATTCCCATGTCTATTAAACAATGAACTGGACCCCGGTATCAGCGATCGATGCTTTGAATCTTTCTGACTGATCTTCTTTGAAGTCGCACAATATCATCCCCAATGTTTCAATCTGACATTGATGAACGATTCCACTGATTGTAGATAATCCGTCATCTCCTCCGAGTTTGCTGACGTTGTTGAAACTCAGATCCAATACCTTTATCTGCAATGAATACAATGTTAATGTAAATATATAATAATATTTCTTGTTAGTTTGTTAGACTACAGAGTCTGAAAAAAGATAGAGATACCAGTTCCAAGTTATGAGCGGATTCCAAATCGGTTTTTACTCAACTGCACCCCAGGGATTTAAACAGTATAATCTGTAGTAAACATTAAACCCTCATACTACTGGGCGTCTGTGCTCGATAACCAGTGATTGGTTCTCGCGACTCCCATTCTCCCGAGAACTGCATATTACTTCGCTTGTTTCTTTTTTTATGATTTTATATCATTGCTGTATATGGTGAAGAAATAAACTTACTGATTACTGGGCATACATCGAAGCATATGCCCCAAGCGTTCAATAAATTTCATCTAAATTTTTTATCTTGATCAACATCTTATTTTTTATGTAATTCAAGAGAATCCAAACAGATCAGCAAAGTATTTTCCCGCACTTTTCGACGTGCAGTCACAGTTACTATAAATTTTTCATGAATGTAGTCGCAAAATGTTGACTTCACCTATAGTTCTCACCTTTGCATTGCGAGTGTTTTCTTTGAAAGCTTTGATTCCATCTATTGTTATACCACATACCCTAGCACCAAGTTTCTTCACCTGACATTGTGAAACAACTGATCCAAGTTCACCGCAACCAGATGCTGTGCCGAGGTTCTCGTTGCAGCCGACATCCAGTTCATCCAACTGAAATGAAAAAGATCAGTTGAATCAACAAGAACAAATGTATTAAATTACTTCCTGCAGTAGTTTTATCACAATCAGTGGTTTATCACCAACCATGATAAGGATTGAAAAAATATTTGAGATTTTACGATATATAAAGTCCACACATTAAAAGAAGCAAAGTAATATCTGTGTTCACATTGAGGAGATTTGTGATATGTGTAATTTACCTGGCCCAAGCATAATTCCTCTGCCAGGTATGATCAATATGCGACACGATCTATCAGTTGACCATACTGCTTTACAATTGCACATCGCATTACAGCATGGACTGTGAATACCGGTCTTAGATCTTCGGAAAGTTTTAAATTTCTGACAGATACCAAAATTATTGCTTTTTAAACATTTTTCAATAAAATCATGATGCAAATTTTAAAGAGCAAAGTTTCTAATTCAATAATAATTTTTATTTTAGAATCAATTTGTTACATCCTCTACAGGCAGAATAAGGTATAAAAGTATCAGAGATAGGTACTTTGATATATTTCATCATCGTTTGGTTCTCACCTTTGCATTGCGAGTGTTTTCTTTGAGAGCTTTGATTCCATCTATTGTTATATCACAACACGTAGTATAAAGTTTCTTCACCTGACATTGTGAAACAACTGATCCAAGTTCACCGCAGCCAGATGCTGTGCCGAGGTTCTTGTTGTCAATAACAGATAGTTCATCCAACTGAAATGAATAAGATCAATTTTGTCATTCAGTACTTTTTAAAGGGGGGAATTTTATCTGGTGAGGAGTTGGTTCCTTTTAGGCACCGCTCCCATCATTGCTCAGAGTAAATTTGATAAATAAAAAAAATATTATTCTCCCCAATTTTCCCACCGAGCGATTTTGTCCGTTCCCCACTTCAGATAGCAAAAATCCTGGTGAATAATTATTTTGAATGTTTACTGCCCTGTAGGTAGGGGTTTTAGAATTAGAGCTGGGCTGCATAAGGTATATTCTGTACTAGCATACCGCCGCCAAAATGCCGGGATTAACGGTATGCCAAGCCATTTTCTGCTATCAAAAACATGCTATTTTGTCATTTCAAAGACCCACGCGATGCGCGACAAAGTTAACAAAAATCAGGTGCATACCTCTAAATGTGAGCAAGTTGTTGTTTCATGACATTGCAAAAGTTGAATTAAGGCATATCAACAGGCGTGAGTGGTCTAAAGACCAGTTTTTGTCGTTACTTGACACAATAATTCATAATCTTGTAACCATTTTGGGCCGTATGTCAAGATATACCAGTATCATGGCAAATCGACATTGCCAAAATTAACGTGATACGATATTTTGGAAAACCTAATACCGGTATTCACCGTCCTACTGATATGCCGTCCAGCTCTATTTAGAATAGCTCTAAAGTATTTCCTGAGTGTTGTAAGAGGCGACTATAAGGAACCAAGGAGGTGATTGATGATTTTACCATCACCCAGGGCAGGTATCGCTCAATGTACTTCATCATGACAGTTCCATTTAAAATGCTTTCCGTTCAGAGAGCAGTTGCTGGTACTACATCTTGTAATAGCTTTGCGATTAAGTGGCCGTTAGTTGGTTCCCTTTAGGCACTGCTTTCAGTCTTGGTCCGAGTAAATTTAAATAAAAAAATATATATATATAAAGTTGATTATTGATCAAAGATTGCTTTACGATTGTTTATCACAGCGTATTACAGCATGGATTGGGAATACCAATCTTAAATGAAGTCTTTGGACAGTTTGACATCTCATGTGGATGATGCTCAAATTCGTAGGTTCAAAATATTATGGGCTCGATTCGCGGATGTGAAGAGAATTCAATTCTATATTCGAAATATCCCAGATGCACCAAATTATTGCCATATTAAAATTTTTCAATAAAATCGCAACTTTTATCAAACTTTAAAGCGCAAAGTTGCAAAATGAACGAAGATTAATATAAATTTTTCTTTTAAAATCAAGCGATACAAAAGATTCGCTACATCATCTATTAATTTCCAACAGGCAGAATCAGATTTCACAGGATTCGGGATACTTTAAAAAATTCCATCATCGTTTAGTTCTCACCTTTGCATTGCGAGTGATTTTTTTGAAAGCTTTGATTCCATCTATTGTTATACCACATTGCCCAGCACCAAGTTTCTTCACCTGACATTGTGAAACAACTGATCCAAGTTCACCGCAACCAGATTCTGTGCCGAGGTTCTTGTTGCCGTAGACATGTAGTTCATCCAACTGAAATGAAAAAGATCAGTTGAATCAACAAGAACAAATGTATTAAATTACTTCCTATAGTAGTTTTATCACAATCAGTGGTTTATCACCAACCATGATAAGGACTGAAAAAATAATTGAGATACCTACGTCATATACGGTCCATACATTGACCAAAGCAAAGCATTATCTGTGCTCTCACTGAGGAAGTTGGATATTTGTGATATGTGTAACTTACCTGGCCCAAGCATAATTCCTCTGCCAGGCATGATCAATATACGACACAATCTATCAGTTGCCCATAGTGCTTTACAATTGCACATCGCATTACAGCATGGACTGTGAATACCGGTCTTAGATCTTTGGAAAGTTTAAAATTTCTGACAGATTACCAAAATTATTGCTTTTTCAACATTTTCCAATAAAACCACGATGCAAATTTTAAAGAGCAAAGTTTTTAATTCAATAATAATTTTTATTTTAGAATCAATTTGTTACATCCTCTACAGACAGAATAAGGTATAAAAGTATCAGAGATAGGTACTTCGATATATTTCATCATCGTTTAGTTCTCACCTTTGCATTGCGAGTGTTTTCTTTTAAAGCTTTGATTCCATCTATTGTTATACCACATTGCCCAGCACCAAGTTTCTTCACCTGACATTGTGAAACAACTGATCCAAGTTCACCGCAACCAGATGCTGTGCCGAGTTTCGGGTTGCAGTTGACATTTAGTTCATCCAACTGAAATGAAAAAGATGAGTTGAATCAACAAGAACAAATGTATTAAATTACTTCCTATAGTAGTTTTATCACAATCAGTGGTTTATCACCAACCATGATAAGGACTGAAAAAATAATTGAGATACCTACGTCATATACGGTCCATACATTGACCAAAGCAAAGCACTATCTGTGTTCTCACTGAGGAAGTTTGATATTCGTCATATGTGTAACTTATCTGGCCCAAGCATAATTCCTCTGCCAGGCATGATCAATATACGACACAATCTATCAGTTGCCCATAGTGCTTTACAATTGCACATCGCATTACAGCATGGACTGTGAATACCGGTCTTAGATCTTTGGAAAGTTTTAAATTTCTGACAGATTACCAAAATTATTGCTTTTTCAACATTTTCCAATAAAACCACGATGCAAATTTTAAAGAGCAAAGTTTCTAATTCAATAATAATTTTTATTTTAGAATCAATTTGTTACATCCCCTACAGGCAGAATAAGGTATAAAAGTATCAGAGATAGGTACTTTGATATATTTCATCATCGTTTGGTTCTCACCTTTGCATTGCGAGTGTTTTCCTTGAGAGATTTGATTCCATCTATTGTTATATCACATCTCACAGCACGAAGTTTCTTCACCTGACATTGTGAAACAACTGATCCAAGTTCACCGCAACCAGATGCTGTGCCGAGGTTCTTGTTGCGGCTGACATAGAGTTCATCCAACTGAAATGAAAAAGATCAGTTGAATCAACAAGAACAAATGTATTAAATTACTTCCTATAGTAGTTTTATCACAATCAGTGGCTTATCACCAACCATGATAAGGACTGAAAAAATAATTGAGATACCTACGTCATATACGGTCCATACATTGACCAAAGCAAAGCATTATCGGTGCTCTCACTGAGGAAGTTGGGTATTCGTCATATGTGTAACTAATATGGCCCAAGCATAATTCCTCTGCCAGGCATGATCAATATACGACACGATCTATCAGTTGCCCATAGTGCTTTACAATTGCACATCGCATTACAACATGGACTGTGAATACCGGTCTTAGATCTTTGGAAAGTTTTAAATTTCTGACAGATTACCAAAATTATTGCTTTTTCAACATTTTCCAATAAAACAACGATGCAAATTTTGATATATTTCATCATCGTTTAGTTCTCACCTTTGCATTGCGAGTGTTTTCTTTGAGAGCTTTGATTCCATCTATTGTTATATCACATTCCCCAGCACTAAATTTCTTCACCTGACATTGTGAAACAACTGATCCAAGTTCACCGCAACCAGATGCTGTGCCGAGGTTCTTGTTGCCTTCGACATCTAGTTCATCCAACTGAAATGAATAAGATCAGTTGAATCGACATAAACAAATGTATTAATCGACTGGTTAAATTATTAAGATTGCATGTTTAGATGTATGTTAGTATGTTCATTCGTCTCAAAATCAACATTATATAATATCAAGAGGACTCAGTTTGAGACAGGCCGTGTGTACAGGACTAAGTTGGCTTGAAACACCAATATGATTTATTGTAATTTATTTAAATATAATATGATAATATAATTTGTTCACGCTGCATTCAGAGAGTAATGACCACTTTAAGCTCATAGAATGACTTGTAATAAGATCGAGATAAACTTACATGGCCTTATATTTTATTAATACCTGGCCCTGTAGGTATAGGCTTTAGAATAGTCCTAACGTATTTCCCGCATGTCGTAAGAGGCGACAAAAACGAAGCAAAGAAATGATAGACAGTTTTATCATTGCCCAGGGCAGGTACCACTCACTGCACTTCACCACGGTGATTTAGTTCCATTTGAGATGTTTCCCATTTAAACTGCAGTTGCCAGTACCACATCTTTTAGCCCTCTGCTTTTAAGTGGCTGTTTGGTTCCTTCCAGGCACTGCACCCGACCTTGCTCAGATTGAATTTTTAAAAAAAATACCTCTTGTGATATGTTCAATATATACATAATAGGGATTTTTCATTTTGGGCAAATAGAAATTAAATATAATTTTAAAGTGAGTTTGTTTTTCTCTAGAGACTCCATGAACACATATCAGTGTAAAACTACAAAAACCTATAAAGTAGCCTTTTTATATATCAAATAAGTTTAAGCGAGCCAGAAGCACCCAAATATTTTGGAATATTCATGTCTAATAAGATTTTAAAACCGAAAAGAGTTTGCCGATCCGAGTCTATGGTAGAAGCTCCTATGTTACCGGAACCTCTGTGGGAAACATAGACAAAGGTCCTGTACCTCAAAAAGCAAGGGAAATGATAGTGAGTGCAAGTTTGTTTTTTTGCTGTTAAGGTAGAGGGTGTCAAGGATACCATCTCTAGCGCATAAACTAAATCAGACTTATTCATAAGGGAGTCAATCATTTTGATAAGTGTGCTGAACTTCTAAATATTCACAGTGTTAAATTGTAACGTCTCACACTTAGTAAGACTGCATTAAATGTATAAATTGAATTCTACCATTGATCGCACATCAGTGATTTTATAAAATAATGAAAACTGCTTGAAATATTAACTAAATAACAACTAGAACACGTATGTGTAGTCAATTAATTTATCCTGATGATTGAGTAATACGCCTGATAATTTAATATCTAACCTTCAAACAAGAATCTACCAAGTTTGAATTCATGATTCGCATCAGGTCAGAGTTCAGACCACAGTCCCTGAGACTAACTTGTTCTATTTGATCACATCGTCGTATTACTGACGATATCGCGTACATTCCTGCTGCTGTGAGAGGCGTGTTACGAATGTCGATTCTTCGAACAAGAGATCGAATGAGTTCATCATCATTGGCTTCACACAATGCTCCTAACAATTCCAACTTTCGATAAGATAGGTAGCTTTGATTAAACATTGTTGTGAGAGTTTCTCGCAAAAGTTTTTTCTTCTCGTTTTCATATTTTTTTGTGTTTATAGAATGAGTTGGGTTTGATATATCTTTGATTAGTTTTCCATCGATATTTTGATTCAACACAATTCCACATAGAAGACGAAGAACCACACTCCAGTGGTCATTGTGTATTTCTTCGGCTATGAACGAACGGAAGGTTGGAAGGTCCATGTTGGCAATGTAGAAAGCAGATAGAAGCTCTTGAAGAATTTCGTGACCAAAAAACATAATTACATCAGTTTCCATGAGATGCTGACTCAGCATGTTGTTGCCGGGTACTTTTATGATGATATCACGAACGTCATCAGGTTCAAGTCCAACTTTGCGCAAATCATCTATGGTGAAAGTGACTCGCTTTTCCATAGTCCCTTCAAATGACATTTTCATCAAGTTGTTTAGTATTCCGTGTATCCGTGATCGCTCCTGAGTGTTATTTGATCGCATGAAGATGTTGAGTATCTGGATCATCACTTCTGTCATCGTATCAGGTGGTTTCACAGGGTTAAATTTGTGAACGATTGCGTTGAAAATCAGGAATATAGGAACAGAAGAGAATGGAATGAGGGTAGGTGATTTGACTTTCAACTTCTCCCACGAATCTTTTCCGGTTTCACCTAAAACTGCAATAAATAGTTTCTTGATATCTTCCCGAACAAGACCAGCCAGTGAAACTATGAATTGAGGTCGCAATTCCGAAGGAAGAGATGCGATGCTGTGCTCACGTGAGGAAATAAGAATTGTTGCATCGGGAAAGAGATTGCCTTTGATTAGGTTGTATATGATTGTAGCTGTGCTTGATTTATCATAATATCCCATCATGTTGTATTTTCCTCGTAGATTCCAAGGAGCCTGATCCAAACCATCCAGAGCAAACGTCAGAACTGATTGATTCTGTTGCACCCATTTATATCCTTCTTCCATTTCTTGTCGTGTCAGCCCAGTGTTCCCAAAGAGCAAAGTGCATAGATCTATTGCTTCCTCTGAACTGGTTGCTTTGCAGAAGGGAATATCTTTGATATTTATGTGATGGACGAACTTGAACTTAGGATTGTGAATGTGAGATGACAGAGTACCCGCTTCATCGACTAAACTGTTGTCTGTGATAATGCGTCTTGTTAGACGTTTCACGATTGTTGTTTTACCACTTCCAGCCTGCCCAATTATTGCCATGTATCTGCAATCAGGCTTACTCAACTGTTCGACAACTTGACCAGGAGTTATTTCTTTACCAAGTTTCTTTGCTTCCGCTGTGTAAGCGAATCCTGCTTCCTTCTTATACTCCGTAGTATCGGGCGCCATCTCACCACTGTAGAAACGCTCTACTTTCCTTAGTTGAGGGTCGACTTCAAATGCTGGTTCCTGGAGCTTTTGGTCTTTGTAACTCTCTGCGATTTGAACGTTTGTTTTTTTCCAACTTTTTTCATTGTGATAATTTACGAACTTCTTTGCATGTGGACTGGAATTGATATCTGTAGAAAACAAACAAATGTCTTGACATGGGCCCATGATTGCTCGTTCCCATCATAGCAGAAAGATTTAAAATTTGCAATTTTTGTGATGGCACGATGGCCTAGTGGTTAAACATGTTGGCATCGCAGGTTGAAGATCTCGGGTTCGAGCCCCGGCGAGTCCGGCTCGCTTATCCATGCCCACCACTCAACCCAGGGTGTAATAACTTGGGTAGGCTAAGCCGAACAGGAAAAGATGATATCTTTCCAGTAATTGTAACCCTGTCCGTCTATAAGTGGCGGCTGTTACAGGGCCTTGGACAGGGTGATCCACTCTAAGAAGTGGCTGTAAAAAAAAAAAAAAACTGCATAAAATTCATTGCTAATCGATGTTCTTCTAGTGGTTATCATTCTAGGGGTTTAAGTTCCTGGGTTCGAATCCCGTCACGTCCGACTAAATGTGTGCTAGGCTAGACCAAAATATCATGTTTTCCCCAAAGTTATTTTAACCAGTTTTACTTTGCCCGTTGGTATAGGGTCCAGATCAGGATGATTATCCACTCACAGTCACACTATACCTGACTTTGTTTATAGCTTATTGGTTGAGGTGGACGAGATAATCATTATACGAGACAGTTTCAAAACATGATACGATTGTAATTTTCGTCCGATTAATTGTGAAAAATGTATTTTGTGTCTAAATTAGCCTCTATACTATTTTTCATTAGAAAAATGCTGAATAACAAGTATCAAGTTCCTTGCGTGTATTATTAGCGGTAATAGGAGGTACGGCTTTTTGCGTCGAATTACATTCCAGTCAAAACTGGTACCGATTGCATTCGCGGAGTACTAGTGATAATGCTAAATATGTAGACACACAGTATGAAGGCAAATTAAAGGCAAGAAATATTTCCAACACTTATTTTGTCGGAGATATTTCAAAGTAAAAAGGCAATACCCATTCACCTGTGCCGTTGTTCCTAACAAATTAAAACGTCCGTCGATGTGAAAACTTCAAAATTCCCAGAGGTATTTTAAAATCTTAATGCGTACAAAAGTAAAAAAAATGGATTTTAGTTATATTGACAATTTTTCTTTTTAATACCATTTATCGCGCATTCAGTGACAAAAGTCAATATTCGTGTCGTTAGATATCCGTAAGTATGGTCAATGTGATATACGTAAGAAACATTGGGGTTAATCATCTTTCATTAGGGAATTTCTACATCGTCTTCAAAAGTACTATTCTTTCTTCTTAGATCGTGTAAAATAAATGCCATTCGCCTGATGAAATTCTCTTGTTCATAGTTAGAGCGAGGTCACATTAGTTATATTTTGTACCGGCATACCTTTAAAAGTGCCACCCAAGCGTAGACTACACATAGTCAATGTGAATAGCGTATTTTTTTGCAAATCCGCGATAGGATATCACAGTAAAATAACAAAATTATTTTAGACAGATTTTTTTTTTTATTGAAATTCACTCAAGCACGGCTGGAAGCAGTGCCTAAGGAACCAACTAACAGCCACTTAATAGCAAAGAGCTACTACAAGATGAAATACCAGCAACTGCACTCTAAACAGAAAACATCCCAAACGAAACTGACCCATCATGGTGAAGTGCATTGGGTGGTATCTGCCCTGGGCGATGGTAAAACCATCTACCACTTTTTTGTTTCCTTTTAGTCGCCCCTTACGACACGCATGAAATACGTTAGTCCGTGAGAGCATCCGTTACGTATGCGGCCACATCTCACTATTTTGTCAAGTTATTAAGAATGTGCAAAGCGAGTACGTTGAAACGGACTTTACGATCTATGATTCATATTTTAGCTTTTATTTTAGAATTTGCTCAATTTACCTCGTGACTTTGGTAATTAATCAATTGTCCGCAAGCTCACAAATGCGTGACCGTGTGAGCGTCGGATACGTAATACGGTTACATCGTTCGATTTGTGTTTTGTGTGTCAAAAGCGAGTGTGCTTTAAAAAGACAAGCTTTGCAATTTACAATTTATGCATTTGGCATTTGTTTCGGTATTTCCTTTATTTTCGCCTCGAACGTCTCATTTTAACAGTGAAAATAAAAGACACTAATCGTCGCTGATTACCACCTGATTATAGGCAAAAATTCCTACATTTCAGAAATTGAATAATCCCATGATTATCACCGATTAATACCATGGAGTAATCGTACAATTGCCGATTATCAAAAAGTCACTAATCGCTTACCGCTAGTCAACTATACCCATCACGTCATGCTTCACACTTACACAAATTCATTTCTGTAACGTTTCGCCGGACTTGTTTAAAGTTTAACTTTAGTCAGATGAAACTTCACAGAAATAAATTTGTATAAGTTCGAAGCAAGACATTGAATCTCTCTAGATAGTAATGCTTGTTGTGTTTTTCACTTAATATTGCAGCCGCTAGTACTACGTTTTGTAGTATATCTTTGCCATACAAGTGGCCGTTAGTTTGTTCCTTCTAAGCGTTGTGGAAAAATGTGAAAGAATTTCTAAATAGAACTTCTCACCTTGTATTGACATCCTTTGTGTACCTGAGAATGAAATACAAGAGTCTTAAATTCCTGTTGTCTACAAACTTCGTGCAAAAAATTAGTGCTGGTTTCAAATTGCATTGCATGTCACTGTTTTAAAATACAAGGTTTATTTTGGTCCCAGAGTACGGATGTAAGTTTTAGAATTTCAAATCGAATGGGTTTGAATCGATGTTAATTCGATTCGATTCTAATAGATTCTTGTTGTTGACCGTATGCGAGTTTTCTGTCGTTTCCGTACCTTGGAAACAAACATTTTGAAATTATTTGACCATTTGGTGATTTTGATAACTTTTTGCCAATTTCATTGTGTCCAGTCGTAAAATCAGTACATAGTTATTTCGTTCTTGTTCAGTTTTGCTCGAATTTGATCAACCGATTTTTTATCTGGGTATTTCGTTCGAATTTGGAAATGAGTTTTTTTATTTACAATTATCTCAAGCGCAAGATTACCAGCCCAATGTAGATTATTAGCTGTCGCTTATCTTATGATAGACTGCAAGATCTCAGATACTTGGACACCCGTAAAAATATTATCTCAAATCAGAAGAAAATAAAAAGTAAGGACATCTTTTATGAAAAAGATTTACTTGAAATTGTAGTCAGACCTTATACTGGGGAATCACTGCTACTGACTCAAGATGACAAAGCAATCCATTTAGAAAACATGACTTGTAAATTATTCATTTTCTAATATTTGAACAAGACGGCTACAATCAACATATTTTTATTTTATAAGATTGCTCAAATTAATGCTTTACTATGGAAATATGAAACAACAAACCTGATGGCTCTTCTCTTCTATAAACCGCAGGATAATACTCGACATCATCAGATCTTGATGAACCACCTGAATCAAAGCAAATCAACATGTTAAAGTTTGTCAGATTGCAGTGGAATGCAATAATCGATGGTACATTAACTATTGAAAATTTTCTCATCCTTGTGTGATGGATTTTCTCCAAAATTGCCCAACTACGTTCCAAAGCCTACCCAGATCGGTGGCCGTTAGTTGCCCCAACAAGAAAAAGCCACAAAGTATTCTTCACTAGACACAATACAGAACCTAGGTGCCTGCCGAGAGACTTATTCTGAAATGTTGTTTTAAATGAGACACAAAATTTTCCATCTTTAAAAATTATCTCAGTGAAATGTGACAGAGATTATATTATTCGACAGATAAAATTACCCAAGTTTAATGAAAAAAATGCTTTAAAAAAAAGATTATTCAAAATACTCTGTTGGCCTGAATTGATATCATAAAGAACTCAAATTTTACTTGAATATGCACAGTTTGCTGCCATATCATTTGACATAAAGCGTATTGTCGCGAGATTATGGTACTATTTCGTAAACTTAGTTTATCATTACAATCGGTAAATCTGTACTAAGCTGAAACATCCCGCCATACATAGTTTATTTACCACTAAGAGCAATGAATGTGACATGTTAATAAATTTTGCAAAACTTTCAAAATTTTTATGAGTTTCAGATCTAAGTCTAAAGGACTTCACAGCTTATAAGAAAATATTATAAATTCGAGTCGAAATAACATTCAAGCCCTCAAGTTTTTATGTAATGAATATAATTACCTTGTCCTGCAATGGCTTGATTACTAGGCTCTGGGTTCTCTACGACTGGATTCTGTTGTTGAGCGGCTGATGGTTCATTAGGATTCTGTTGTTGTACGACTGGTGCTTGATTAGGATTCTGTTGTTGTACGGCTGGTGCTTGATTAGGATTCTGTTGTTGAAGTGCCCCTCCTAAATAAACATATTTATGCAAAAATCTTGTCAAAGCTAATAGGAATTTATTCTTGCTTCACACATACACAAATTTATTTCTGTTACGCTTCGTCTGACTTGTCCTATTTTTTACTTTGGACAGATGAAACTTTACAGAAATAAATTTGTGTTTGAAGCAAGGCTTCGAATCTCTCTAGATAGTATGCTTGTTGTATTTTTCACTTAATATTGTTATTAATAATAAAATTGCAGTCAGACCTTATACTGGAGAAACACTGATACTGACGCAAGATGACGAAGCAATTTATTTAGAAAGCATGACTTGTAAATTAACAATTTTCTAATATTTAAACAAGCTATGATAGGATGGTTCAAAAAAATTTTTTGCCTTATTTGTTCAGAAAAGAATAGAATTAGATGCAAAAGAAATAGATTGCGAGGTAAAACAATAATCGGTGGTACATGACCTACTAAAAATTTCCTCATCCTTGTGTGATGAATTTTTTCTAAAATTGCCCAACTACGTTCCAAAGCATACCCAGATCGGTGGCAGTTAGTTGCCCCAACAAGAAGAAGCCGCAAAGTATCCATAACTAGACACAATACAGAACCTAGGTGCCTGCCAAGAGTCTTATTTTGAAAAGTTGTTTCGAACAACACACAAAAAAACACATTTCTTCAAAAAACTTATCTCAATGAAATGGCACAGAGGTTATTATATTCGACAGATGAAATCATACAAGGGCAGGAGTTATGATGAGTGCGATTCCAAACTACTTAGAAGTATTAAAAGAGTATAAATATTCATAGCTTTGTTGGTAGATTTTTTACATCGATACAATTACTTGCCCTAAACTTACTTCGGGTCCAGCTTGAAAAAAATCTTGCAATTCGGCGAAAGAAACCATCTGAAAATAGGAAAATAGACATTTTAATAGGTTTATTGAAGCGGAACAATAAAACCTTGTCACCATAGAAGCCATCGCATCTTTTCATCGCCAAGGTGTATAAGTTTGTGTCACGGGTTTATTAGACCTGGCAGCTAAGGGCTAGGCAAAACCGAATCATTTGGATTTCGAATCTGATTCGAATAATTTTTTGAATCGGATCGAATCACTAATTCCAGGTAAATAACAATCCCAATTTTACTATTACAACTTGTCTCTTGGTTATCAAGAAATTGATAGTTTATAGTGTTTTTACAATTCACACCACATTGTCTAAGAGCAACAACTTTCATATTTTTTTCGTGAAAATTCTAGTTTATTTAGCAAGTTTTTGTTGCAATGAACGATTCATGATTGATTCGAATAAATTGAGTTCTGAATCGAATTGCCCAGCCCTACAGTGGCACCCCACTCCTGAATAGGTTTTTGCAAAGCACAGAATCCCCTTCTAAGTGCTTTATAACGTATTAAAACCTAAAATTTTCCACCAGTCAAATTTTCCACTATTCAAGGATGAATGAAAAATTTTAATTAAATATACCGGAATTATTCCGAAATGCATTGGGGTAAGAAAGGGTTAATTTCTGTGGGCGCCTTTTTTTCTGGGGAACTTTTTTTCCAGGTGACTATTTTCCGGGCGACTCCTTTCCAGGCAACTTTCTTTCCATCGCTCGTTATGTATAGGTGTCAATGGGAGTTGATCGTATTGCACTTCCCATATTGCCTTGTCGTGGCGACTGGGCTTAATATCTTTGTAATCGGTAGCACTATGCTGATGGGAGATACTTTCTCCTGGCAGGGCCACCCCTGTTAGGAAGTTCTACAGATGGAAGGCAAACCAAATGTCAGCGGCAATAGCGACAAGAAATCGTCACTTCCATTGCTATCGCCAACACCCCAACAAATATAATAGAAAATTATGCAGAACCTTTATGGAAACCAATTATGAAAACCTTTGATACCAGGAATTCCAAAATAGCCAAGAAAGAACACAATAAGTGCATTCTGCATGCTCTCACGCTATATACCTTGTGCACAGCCTGCGCAAAAATATATTTTTGAATCGGATTATAGGATTCAATTACTAATTAATATTTGCCGAGCGCACACAGACATGAACCAGGACACAGTAGAAAAAGTGTGTGTTTGAGAATGCCACATAAGTAGCTTGCTTGCAGACGGTGTACATTGACAACCAATTAATCTAACCAATTTCGTATGTGTGATGTCCATGTCATACACCAACGAGTAAGGCGACATATTTTGGTTAATAAAGTTTGAAAAATGAAGGGTGCCAATTTAGATCAATCTGTTGAGGATTTGAGAATAGACTGAGTTACAATTCCTCAATCATCGTGGGTTTTGAATCCTAAATGGGATGATTCTATTGGAGAGGATTGTTGGACGCCTCGTTGGTGCATGATGGTTCAAGTAAGTGCTGCTTACGGCTTCCTCCACCAACCAGGTCCATGCAGAGGAAAAATTAGAAATACGATACACCAAAAACCTTCACCCCAACTAGTGTCAGCCCGAGAGGTCGTGGTTCGCCATATGGTTAAGCTGTATTTTCGGCTTTCCTCTCCCACACGTTAAAAATGATATCTTATCCTATTGATCATCAGAATATAATTACCTTGACTTGCAGGGGCTTGATTTTGAGCCTCTGGGTTCTCCTGTTGAACGACTTGTGCTTCTGGATTCTGTTGCACAGGTTGCTGAAGTGCTCCTCCTAAATAAGATTAACATATTTATACAGGCAAACTTGAATTTTCACCTTTTCATAGAAGATCTAAGTGCTGGTTGTGTTGGCTAAAAAATCATCGCTTTGCCCCTGCACTACCCTTCACTTTTTCGGAAAATTCCTGAAACTTCATTCCAAAACCTCACTCCATTGAAATGAATTCAAAATAAGATCAGATAGGATGATCACAGGCTGATTTATGATATAAAACTAGCGCAATATTTTGAGGCTCTGTAGGTTCGGGCTTTAGAATAGTCATAATAGTCTTGATGTATCACTGAGCGTCTTAAGACGTTTAACTGAAAGGAGGCAACGAAGTGGCAGATAATTTACCATGACCCAAGACTGATACTACAGTACGAACTGACGTTATTTTTTGTCGTATACCGTACCGAACTCCATACCAGTACGAAAATAAGTCCCATTAATATTTTTCATTTATCTCACTAAATTTCGTACCAGGGGGGCTGGTGGATTGAAAATTTCAGTTTCAAGCGAAATCTGGCAACATTAAAAATTTTCCAATTTTTCTAGTTTTTCGTTATTTCCAACTATTTTGCATTATTTGTTCAGAAAAGAATAGAATTAGATGCAAAAGAAATAGATTGCGAGGTAAAACAATAATCGGTGGTACATGACCTACTAAAAATTTTCTCATTCTTGTGTGATGAATTTTTTCTAAAATTGCCCAACTACGTTCCAAAGCATACCCAGATCGGTGGCAGTTAGTTGCCCCAACAAGAAGAAGCCACAAAGTATCCATAACTAGATACAATACAGAACCTAGGTGCCTGCCAAGAGTCTTATTTTGAAATTTTGAAAAAACTTATCTCAATGAAATGGCACAGAGGTTATTATATTCGACAGATGAAATCATACAAGGGCAGGAGTTATGATGAGTGCGATTCCAAACTACTTAGAAGTATTAAAAGAGTATAAATATTCATAGCTTTGTTGGTAGATTTTTCGTATCGATACAATTACTTGCCATAAACTTACTTCCGGTCCAGCTTGAAAAAAATCTTGCAATTCGGTGAAAGAAACCATCTAAAAATAGGAAAATAGACATTTTAATAGGTTTATTGAAGCGGAACAATAAAACCTTGTGACCATAGAAGCCATCGCATCTTTTCATCGCCAAGGTGTATAAGTTTGTGTCACAGGTTTATCAGACCTGGCAGCTAAGGGCTAGGCAAAACCGAATCATTTGGATTTCGAATCTGATTCGAATAATTTTTCGAATCGGATCGAATCACTAATTCCAGGTAAATAACAATCCCAATTTTACTATTACAACTTGTCACTTGGTTATCGAGACATTGATAGTTTATAGTGTTTTTACAATTCACACCACATTGTCTAAGAGCAACAACTTTCATATTTTGTCGTTAAAATTGAAAATTCTGGTTTATTTAGCAAGTTTTTGCTGCTATGAACGATTCATGATTGATTTGAATAAATTGTGTTTTAAATCACTGAATCGAATTGCCCAGCCCTACAGTGGCACCCCACTCCTGAACAGGTTTTTGCAAAGCACAGAATCCCCTTCTAAGTGCTTTATAACGTATTAAAACCTGAAATTTTCCACCAGTCGAATTTTCCACTATTCAAGAATAAATGAAAAATTTTAATTAAATATACCGGAATTATTACGAAATGCATTGGTAAAAAAGGTTAATTTTTGTGGGCGCATTTTTTTCTGGAGAACTTTTCTTCCAGGTGACTAAATATCTTTGTAATCGGTAGCACTATGCTGATGGGAGATACTTTCTTCTGGCAGGGCCACCCCTATTAGGAAATTCTACAGATAGAAGGCAAACCAAATGTCAGCGGCAATAGCGAAAAGTAATCGTCACTTCCATTGCTATCGCCAACGCCTCAACAAAAATAATGAAAAAATTATGTAAAACCTTTATGGAAATCAATTATGAAAACCTTTGATACAAGGAATTCCAAAATAGCCAAAAAAGAGCAGAACAAGTGCAATTTGCACGCTTTCACGCTATATAGGTTGTGCACAGCCCGCGCAAAAATATATTTTTGAATCGGATTATAGGATTCAATTACTAATTAACATTGCCAGAGCGCACACAGACATGAATCAGGACACAGTAGAAAAAGTGTGGGTTTGAGAATGCCACATAAGTAGCTTGCTTGCAGCCGGTGTACATTGACAACCAATTAATCTAACCAATTTCGTATGTGTGATGTCCATGCCATACACCACCGACTAAGGCGACATATTTTGGTTAATGAAGTTTTAAAAATTAAGGGTACCTTGTTAGATCAATCTGTTGAGGATTTGAGAATAGACAGAGTTACAATTCCTCAATTATCGTGGGTTTTAAATCCTAAATGGGATGATTCTATTGGAGAGGATTGTTGGACGCCTCGTCGGTACACGGTGGTTCACGTAAGTGCTGCCTACGGCCTCCTCCCCCAACCAGGTCCATGCACAGGAAAAATTAGAAATACGATAATCCAAAAACCTTCACCCCAACTGGTGTGAGCCCGAGAGGTCGTGGTTCGCCATATGGTTAAGCTGTATTCTCGGCTTACCTCTCCCGCAGGTTGAAAATGATATCTTATCCTATTGATCATCAGAATATAATTACCTTGACTTGCAGTGGCTTGATTTTGAGCTTCTGGGTTCTCATGTTGAACGACTTGTGCTTCTGGATTTTGTTGCACAGGTTGCTGAAGTGCCCCTCCTAAATGAGATTAACATATTTATACAGGCAAACGTGGATTTTGACCTTGTGTAGGAGATTTAAGTGCTGGTTGTGTTGACTAAAAAATTATCGCTTTGCCCCTGCACTAGCCTTCACTATTTTGGAAATTCCTGAAACTTCATTCCAAAACCTCACTCCATTAAAATTCAAAATAAGATCAGATAGTGTATGATCACAGGCTGAGATATGATATAAAACAAGAGCAATATTTTGAGGCCCAATAGGTAAGGGGTTCAGAATTCTCCTAATAGTCTTGATGTATCACAGAGCGTTTTAAGAGGTTTAACTGAAAGGAGGCAACGAAGTGGCAAATAATTTTACCATGACCCAAGACTGATACTAAAGTACGAACTGACATTATTTTTTTCGTATATCGTACCTAACTCCGTACTAGTACGAAAATAAATCCCATTAATATTTTTCATTTATCTCACCAAATTTGGCACCAGTACAAAAACAGGTACGATTCGGAAGGCAGCAATTTCGAACAGAACCAACTACCAATGTCCAAAACAGTATTGTTTGTAAAATACAAACCCCTGCGAGCAAAGTCACCAACATCTTGATACAAGTTATACAGTTATATAATATCTGATTTAAAATTCCTTTGAGATACTATCTTATTTGCGGTCATAATTTAGTTGTAAAACGACATAAATGTAGATTAAAAATTATTTTCAAATTCATATGAGAAGAATGTGGTGTAATATGAAGGTAAGAAAAAGAGTATGGAACTGTACAAAAATGAATATCTAACTTTGCACCATACCAAAAAAGAAAAATTTTCGTGCTAGAAAATCAGATCGTATACTACTAGCCTTGCTGACAAATTGCATTGTCTGAGCATGGTTCATCACAGACAGTACTTGACAAAATAGATTAAAAAAATTGTTGCTGTTAAAAATGATAAAAACATAGCTGGTGGAAAGTGATAGTATTGAATATTAACACACAAAAAGTTTTACTTCATTTGCAAAAGTTTTGAATCGGGCCCAGTGGTTTGAAAATTCAAGCGAAATCTGGCAACATTAAAAATTTTCCAATTTTTCTAATAGAATTAGATGCAAAAGAAATAGATTGTGAGGTAAAACATTAAACACATCTTGGTATTGATAGAAGTGATCATGTTCATCTCAAACTTGACTGCACTCCAAAAGTGATTCATATATTCACCATACATGAAAATGCGAACTGATTAGGGGTGGCCAAATTCAAATACCCGATATTTTTTTATTTCAGAATCGAATCAGACGTCGTATAATAAACACACAAAGACATCTTTTCATCAGCTAATAATTTACGTGAAAATTCACACTTATTGAGGAAAAAATTGAAAATTATTGTTATATTGATTTTAAATTGTAGCAGAAATCGAATCAAATAATTTATGATTCGAATATTCCGAATCGAATGTTTTGGACAGCCTTAGAACTGAGTCCAAGCATTTATTATGATCAGACTCTCCACTAATGACATGCTTGAAACTAACTATCAACTGCCTTGAAACTGACAGTCACATTTTGTGAAACTTGGTTCATACAGTATAAAAGATCAGGATATGATTGTGCATAAACCACAAAAGTAGATAAACACAAGACTTTTCATGTTTTAATAATTTACCTGAAGTTCTTTGATATCCTGTGCTCGAGGACGCACCTTGGTTGACGACCTGATCATGGCCTGGTTGATACTGCACAGAAGCCAGATTAGGAGGCTGAATTCCTTGATGGTGAACGACTTGCTGTTGCTGTTGAGGAGGTTGAGGTGCTGCCCCTGGATAAGAATCATAAATTACTTGAAATCCCTTCAAGTGTCTCAGAATTTCAAGATGTTTACTTATTCGAATTCAATTCATCTATTAGGTCCTAATTGTTTTCATTCAAGCTCTGATAATATCATCTCGGGCAGTAGCTGGAAGATATATAGAAGTAGTAGATTGTTTAATCATCACCCAGGGCAGATACCACTCACTGCACTTTATCATGACAGTTCTGCTCTGTTTGGGATGTTTTTGGGATGAGTGCAGAAGCTTGTACTACGTCTTTTATCAGCTCTTTGCTTTAAGTGGCCGTTAGTTGGTTCCTTTTTAACACTGCTTCTGGCCTTGCTCAGAGGCTTCGAGCTACGCATCACTAACGTACTGGGTTCGAATCCTGTGAAGGATGATCATATGCGAAAGGTCTGCTGAGCGCCTCACCAGTGCATGGTGGTTCCCGCATGAGCTGCCTACGACATCCTCCACCAACCAGGTCCATGCACAGGGAAAAGCCAAAACTTTCACCCCCGATCGGGAATCGGTGTCTGAACGAGAGGCTGTGGCTTGTTAAATATGGTTAATAAGCCGTGTTCTCAACTTTCCTCTTCCGCAAGAAAAAAATGAAATCCTATCCCATGAAGTGAATGTAAAAAATTATGCAGTTTCAGTTTGAGGCAATACTTAGTACCTAATATAAGTATCGGATTTTCTTAAATAAGGTTCGGTGTTTTTCTCAGTTCTTTCTAAATCTACTGTCATTGAACAGCTAAGAACCACATCAAGTGAAACAGGTTTCGACTTGTCTCGTGTTTGTGAGAGAATGGGAGAATATGTTTCTGTGTGAGACATAGAATAGTCATAAATGACAACTAGAAAGAAGCAAATTAGAAAAAGACTGACTGCAACCCAATGTAGCAGTTCTGTATGGATTATTTCCTGTGTAGGATGCATTTGCTGGTTCTTCAAATCATGCTGCTCTTTGCAGTACGAGTTGTCATTGGTTGAGAAGAATGCTCCAGCATTTTTGAGGAAATGAAATGATTGAAATAACAGACGAAACATAATATTCTTACCAGGCGTGTAATAGTGGACATGTTCTGCATGTATATGTTGAGCGTGGACATTCTCTGTCTGAAGGTTTTGTACTTGAACCATGTCAATGTTGTCAGCATGTGCGTCATAGAAGTGACTGCCTGTGGAAATTCAATAGCATTTACAATGACAGTCCAGTTCGAATCATTAAAAATATTCACAGCATCACAGGCATTCGCAATGAGGTGGGGGGATGTGGCATTAAACCATACAAAAAGAAAATATTTTTCAGTGCCCCCAGCACCTTTTTTAAATAACATTTACTTTGAGTGAATGGGGGCATGGACATATTTCAATGAAGTGATTTCGAAAATAATGTCCAAGCAATACTAGATTAGGAGTAATTAACATATGACCCAGCATGGAAATGTGATTGACCAAAGAGATCAGATTTGAAGCAATATCAGACTGCAACCGTTGCCTACCAACCAAATTTTTTACACAATGTAATATACACTTGTTGTATACACTCGCATAATATTATGGCTACCTTTACCGAAACATTTTAAAAAAAATCTGTTTAAATTTATTTGAAACTCAAATACAATTGCAAAATATCCAATTTAATTTTCTAATTACCCAGTGGAAGACTAAACACATAACATGCCGAAATACAGAGATGAAGTTATCAATCAGTCATTCCTGGTCCGTGCTAAATGATCCTCATTCAAATTATGTTTATTTCATTGTTTTCCATGAAACTCAAATAACTGCTACAGATCAAACAAAATAATGGAATTCGACAAATTTACTGCTTTTAATTATAAATTTCTCCCAGAAATACCACGGAGGATTAAAAATATAACTAATTAGGAATATATTTGATATTTCATATTAGAAACTATTTTTTCAGAATTTATTCAAATACTAGAATATCTGGTATTAGTCATTCATGCAACCGACCACTTTTGCCGATCAAAAACCAGATCAAAACCAATCAAATATGATCGGCAATAATACGACCAATAGTAATAGTCGTAATAATTTTATGGGCGTGATGGCCTAGTGCTTAAACATATTGGTATCGCAGGTTGAAGATCTCGGGTTCGAGCCCCGGCAAGTCTGGCTCGCTTATCCATGCCTACCACTCAACCCAGGGTGTAAAAACTTGGGTAGGCCAAGCCGAACAGGAAATGATCATATCTTTCCAATAATTGTAACCCTGTTCGTATATAAGTGATCGCTGGTACAGGGCCTTGGACAGGGTGACCCACTCTAAGGAGTGGCTGTAGAAAAATAAAAAAAATAGTATCACAAATATGTTTCTGGTTAATCGACCAACGGCCAACAACCAACATTACTAGTTAGAAAAACAGAAATATGACAAGAGATAGACTTTGACGATAACTTAAGAGATAAGGATCACAGTTAGTGACATTTTGTGGAATACAGAACCAGAAGATCTGTAGGAAATCCAATGGAGGTTCATTAGGAATGGTTGGACTATTTATTTAAAGAGATTGGTTGATTTGTTACTGCTCAGGAGAGTGGATCTGGTCAAAAATTAGAAAAACTTTTTTTAAAGATTTCCATTTTCATTATGGGAGGCTTTACTATTTCTTAGTACCACAGTACGCCAAACAGTCGACCAAGGTTACTGGAAACTTCACTGGCTCACTGCATCACCGAAAGATTTTATTCATGTAATAGCTGCTGTCGAGGCCTATATGCTAAATGCGCACTAAAAGAAAACGATCGGACATGATAGTAAGAGCGACGACAAGGCACCTTTTATGCATGCAACATACTCTCAAAATGATGTTTCAAGAAATTTTTTTCAGGTGGTGATATTAACTAAAATATTCCTGTTTGTCTTCAAATTTTAAATTAAATATTCATGGGAAAGGACAAGAATAAGATTCCGTTTAAATATGACACAAATCAAATGAAACGTTCTTTTACCTTGAATCAAATTTGTGGGAGGTGGATCTTGTGGTGGCTGGTTCTGTCCTTGGTGCGCCATCTTGAAAGTACCCTGGATGCTTTATTTTCGAACATATAAATCCAAGCAATTCTGAATCTGGATACTTTATATATTTTACGATAAATTTCTATGACATTCTAATAAAAAAATCGAAGAATAGTGTATGTAGTGACAGGTGTGGATGCACGAGAAGGTTGTGGGGGGGGGAGGTTGGGTTGCATCGCCTCACCAATATCTAGAACCCCTACAATAAATGAAAATCACCAAAAACACAACCCATCACAAATAAACTGAAAATATGCCTAATTTTAAAATAGTCGATAGCAAATTTTCAGTCTATCAGACTACGCTTCAAAACTCGAATTCCGACCTCGACCTTGTTGAGGAACGCCCTGAAAAGTGTTTGCAAGTTTTCATGTCCCTTTTTGCCTACGTCGCACATTAATGACTGAATGGCACAATTTTTGTGTTTTTTCATTATGTTGCTACAACGAAAACAGACATTTTATTCTTCCAGCAAGAGAAATATTAACATCAAAAAGCCGCCCATTTGCTCAATCTTCTTGTGATAAAACTATTTTCTTTGGGTGTCTGAGGAGTGCAATAGTTGGCATAGTATTAGTTTGCATTATGATATTACAAATTTGACGACTTCAATCATTTTCCGCCGCTGAAAATTTTTGGACCACAAGATGGCATGAGATACCTGAAGAAAACAACTCACATCAGAAAAAAATTTCATAACATGACAAGATTTTGTAATGAATCATTTGTAAAAAAATATTGTCTTTTCGACATTGATAAAATTGTACAGAAGTCACCATTGTAGTAGCAACACTGAGGAATGGACCGTCTTTGGCTCATGCCTGATAACATAATATTCTGAATGAAGATAGATGCTTCGATGAAAATGATTACTGCGACCGCTTTAAATAACTTAATCCTTCACCAATATATTCAAAACTTTGGCCACAATATTGAAATTTCCAATATGTTTCGAAATAGAATAAGATTAAAGATTTGATTCGAAAATACAGTAAATGCAAGGTGGAAACCCTGGTAATTCATCAGCAATATTTCATTGACTGGCCTAAGATTGAGAGCTGCTAGAAGTCAGAACATTAGAATTCAATCTTGAATCATTCACTGAATTTTTTTATTATTGAAATTCACTATAAGCAAGGCCGGAAGCAGTTACCAACAGCCACTCAATAGCAAAAGGCTACCAAAAGATGTAGTACCAAAAACTGCACTCTAAACGAAAAACACCTAAATCAGAACTGAAGTATCATGGTTAAGTGCATTGAGTGATATCTGCTCTGGGCGACACCAATGCCGAAACTATACTTTACTGAAAAAATGTTAAAATTCTCATCATACAATGAATATTTCAAAGTCAAGCTTCGGTAGAGCATACTGAATATGGAGTGGAAACAAATTTACATTTTGGAACTATATCGATCTTGCCAAAAAGTGTCAAGAACTGCTATATATTTTGGCTGATCATATAAAGCTCAATTTTTGTATTAAAATTAGTGCGCAAGACTAGAAGAACTATTCGCAACTAAATTAAATTAGAATTAAATTGCTTTTTTTTGGAACTATTTGATTTCAGATACCAAATCAGCGAAATCAGAAACTGATGAGGGATCAAATATTCAATAAGGAGCCATTTGATTCTCTCCAATCCCAAAGAGAAATTGTGTATCAGAGCATGGACCGTCAATAGTTCAAGCACGGGAAGTCAGTTTATTCATAGGTGAAAAAGAAAAGAAGAGTCAATCAAGTGCCGACTGCATCAAGTATGGGCCACACATGAACCATATCTCCAGTGTTATGATCAGTTGGCCAAACTCGATAAAACTTATTTTGAAAAAGGATTTTCCGATTCGGAGCAGTTTCACGCCATAATTAGTATTTTGTCAAGTATGTGCCACAGCTGAACCGAGCCTCAAAGGCATCTGGAGCTATCCTCGATAAAACATCTAAGTTTTCAGACTGAGACAAGAACATTATGTGCAACTACTATAAACCCATCTGCACAGTTTCAGTTTATTTAGCTTAAACGTGAGACACTGCACTTAACAGTTATTATTCAGTGAAATGTGTGATGTTGCTAAAACCAAAATATCTTTTGTTAAGTATGCGTCACTGATGGATTGTGTCGATGAGATTCGGGCCATCTGTGGCTCATGCTTCACAACATAAAATTTCTGATTATGTAACCAGTTACGCACACATGCGACCCCACCTGACTAAACAAATAAGATAAGTTGATCATATGACGATGCGTGATATCCGTGCCATCCCTCTTGCTAATGATTAACCCAGACATGTATCCATACAATATAACGATAATCTGAATCCCAATAATATGAATTGCTATTATTTAATTTTAAAAGTCAGTTTGATAATAAAAGACATCTTTTTCCACAAAAATATTTCAAACTGATATTCTCAGAAAATATTTCCACAGAATCATCTTCATCCAAGCAGGGGAGATGGTTAAATTGTCACAAAGGGTTGTCCTTATAGTTAAAACAGTGTTCGAAGATAACTAGAAAAATATGATAATAATAAAGACCAGGGTCCGATAAGGAAAATGCATAGCGCACCTAAACCTTCACACGGCAAAATCATTTTATAGTCTAGATTCTAGAAATTTACTTTCTGTGCTTTCTTTCTAGTTGCATCATAACACAAATTATGAAAAACTGGATTTCATGAAAGGAAATTCATTTACACAGAGAATCATCTACTAAAACAACAAATTGCCCTTTTCACTAGTAATTCACAATAAACATGGTTGGTGGTTGAGAACTTCACCTGAAAAAACCAATAAGTGGCCACTGATATGTAAAAGTGAAGTTGAAGCCTTGCAAAATTTCTACTCTATTTATTAAATACAACATGAAATATATATACCTACATTGTCAAAAATGATAAAACCAACTGAACTGACCCAAAATATAAATATATGCCGAATATTGAATCTTGTACTCCTTCGGGTGAATGTAAATTTTATTCAAAACTTTCAAAATTGCGTTTTGTACATCCTGGCATCGTAGTTTGAATATCTCAGGTCCAGATAAGTCCGGCCCACCATTCAACCCAGGGTGCAATAACACGGGTAAACTTGTTCAAACCGGGAAGTGCACGACCTTTTCAACAACTTTATTGCTGTTCACATATAAGTGTGTGTATATCTTCGAGCCATGGCCAATCCATTCAAGTGGATTTTAAAAAAAATACATCTTTTCGTGCCCCCACGTTCCACTCGTATTAATTAGAAAAATGTGTACATCTACATCTATGTAGTTTTGTAACTGAATCATGAGAATGAATTAATAATTTTTTTTCTTGGATTTTTTATAGCAACTTCTTGAAGTCACCCTGACCTAGACCCTGTATTAGCGACCACTTATAGTCAGACATGGTTCGTATGCTGGAAAGATATTAAATTTTCCTGTTTGGCTTAGCTTACCTTAGTTATTACACCCTGAGTTGAGAGGTGGGCACGGATTTTAGACATCGGTAGTTGGCACGGTTTGAAAATGTTTCCCAGAGATTCGTAGTGTTTTTCATACTAGTACAAAATTTAGTGCGATAAATGAAAATGATTTATAGTACTCATTCACGAACTGGTACGAAGTTCGGTACGATGGATAAAATAATATTATACATCGAGGTACGAATTAGTAGCCGTCCATCTGCTAGTCTGATTGTAAGTAGGCGAGGCCGAATCAAGTAACTGATGGATTCAGAATCAAATAATTTTTTACTCAATTACTTAATCGAATCAAACATTCGAGCAGGAGACAGTATCAGGAAATTATTAAAACACCAAAATATATGTCTATTTTCTGAGAATGAATCATTATTTGAATATGTTGATATCGAATCACTGACAAAATCGAATCAAATAATTTATGATTCACATAACAAATCGAATATTCTGGACAGCCTCAGCCGTAAGTAAGATTTTGCAGATTTATTAAACCAACAACAAAAGAGAGAATATTGGAAGCTTTGTAGAATTAAATTTGGGCTGGATAAAATCAGATTCAAACATATTAGTAAAAAATCTGTTTATTATGTATTTCTTAATCTCAAATCCAAAATGTACGTTTTGGTAAAAACAGCAGTTATTCAATGTTTCAAGATACTACAAACTGTTGAAAGAAATGAGAAGTGAGATCAGTTTTTTTTTTACTATCAAAATTCTTTTTTTTTTAATTTGAGAAATGAGTTATAAGAGAAAAAATTTATAGTTCCCAGTTATATTTATATGTGACATGATACATCACACACACATATATGTAATGTATCATGTCACCAGTGCAATATATAGAATAATTGATAGCAAGCAATAAAGTTTACATATAAGTACCGTACATATATTACACATGTCATAAATACCAATTAACCAATATATTATTACCATATATTATTTGTACTAATTGTTTATTCGAGTTCGATTTGTTGGTGATTTGATTGAAGTCTGTTTCCATATTATCCATCCATTTTCGTAAGGTTATAATTGTTGTGATTCAACATATATTCAGTGACAGTTCGTAACAGTTCTTTTCAATATTTTGATCACATAATATCCTGGTTCATTAGCAAACCAATATTTCATTTTATCTGCTGTGGGTAAGCCATTTTGTAGGATTTTACATGATAGTACTTCATATTCAAAATTCTATTTAAAATTTCCAAATACTTTCCCATTTTATAGATGTGTTAGCTGAAGTAGTTGTTGCGACTCAATATCGAGGTAACTAATACTTTTTTTGAAGAAAATTGTATATATTTATCGAAATTCACCCTGAGCAAGGCAGCAGAGCCTAAAGGGACCAACTAACAGCCACTTAATAGCAAAGAGCTACTAAAAGATGTAGTACCAGCAACTGCAATCTAAGCGGATACAATCTCAAACGGAACTGAACCACCATGGTAAAGTGCAGTGAGTTGTATCTGCCGTGAGCGATGGTAGAACTATTGGACTATTCTGAACCCCGAACCTATTTTTTTAGTTAAATAAAAACGTTCAATAAAACCAAGTTATACAAGAAAACATAGATAATAGGCCTACACTGATCACCATATTCAAACTAGAGATGGGCCGATACCAAAATTTTCGCAGATATCGATACAAGTACCGATATCACCTTTGTAATTTATATTCCGATACCGAGTACTTTGTTAAATATGTTAAAGGTCGTTTTGTATCCACATACTTATGCCCTTGTTATAGTTGCACCCACGTATTTGTGTGCCTATGTACGTTTGCTCACTTTTGAACTCTTGCATCCATTTGAGTGCAAACTTTTATGGGGAAAATATACTGAATTGACGCTGCGTTCAAGCATACATGGGTCTAAAGATTGCGGGCAAAAGTTCAGGGTTACACAAATAAAGCATATTCGTATGTTCCTTTGTGAAGACGTATCCGGTATCGGTTATGCTATCGGTGATGAAAAAATTTTCCGATACCAGTACCGATACTGATCACCGATGCCGATACATCGGCCCATCTCTTACCTTAGCAATTTTTTTATTTCGACTAAAATTTGATGCCAAAACGATGGAGCCCAACACATCCGTTCATTGATGGACAAAATTTGGGTTTAATGAAGATTAGTACCGTATTCCCGAATTTCATAAAAATAAAAACTTGCAGAATATTCTCATCCTAACCAGAGGGGACCAATGCTGCAAGCATCGGGCACTGTCTCCCAGGTTAGGATCAGTCGCTTGCAACATGGGAAATTATTATGATAATCGGATGAATGGTACTAAACTTCATGAGACCCCAAAGTTTTAATGAATCTCTCTATATTCTGATCACGTCAAATATAATAGTCTAAGTTGATGCAAAAACATAAAATAATAACGTGACTCTCCGCACACAGAGTGAACTGAGGGATCGCAAGTGCCTCGACATGTTTTTGAAGCCTATTTTGGGTTTCGGTTCCTCTCTCGATAATTTTGCTCTTTGGTTTTTGTGTTTCTTTGCTCATATGTTTTGTGTTTGTCCAAGTCTTTTTATGGGTATGCCCAGCGGAAATTACGAAATACAATTGACTGATTGATATTTATTGACCAATTAAAATTCATACAACAACAATCCCAGAGATAAACTTGGGAGCATGATAATCATAAACTGAATAGAAAATTAAGTCATTGTGAAGATAAACACAACAATGAATTATCTCATTAATACAATGTGTCATATATGTGGAATGGTAACAATTGATCGATAATGGTGATAAATTCGCATTTATTATATTTTTTATTTGTGAACGACCGCGTCGAATATTTGAAGCGGGAACCCCCATATGGTAGACCGCTAGATGGCCATCTTATTCATGGGCTAAATCTGATGCAAGATGCTTTTTTTAGTAGTGTTTATGGTTCACTTTTTATTATTATTACTTTTTTTAAATTCACTGCAACGTGAGGTGTTACTACTATTGTAAAAGAAAATGTTACCGAACACGGAGTGAAGAGAAAAGTTTTTATTGACGCTTTTCCGCCACCTAGCGATTTCTAAATTTTTACTATTTCTAGTTATGCTTCAATAAGCACAATTGTCAACATCAGAGATACGTTAGATAGCGCCTTTCTCGCTTTTTACACAACGACATGAAGTGCAGTACAGTTTATTCCAAAAATCCGATATCGCACGCACATGAACACTAACAATTATTACACAGCAAACATAAAAAACGATTCGAAAATCAGGAAAGTCGGCAAAACCTGAAAAAAAAAAGCCTGGCTCAAGTTTTTAAAATGTATTTTCATGAACTTGAGTCATCGCGCCACTGAGGCACCGTCCCTCCATGTAGGGCCGAAAACGGGGAATGGAGGTCCCTAAATTATCTAAAAGTAAGATGAAATCGCGAAAAATTCGGCGAGAAGGTATGTAAAAATTTTACACATCTTATCTGATACGATATATATTTCTTTCTTATTTAAGATCTTTTATTTCTGCCATATTAACTTCATCGTATAGTTCAACATTACCGTATATAAACAGAGCAATATATATTTAACCCACAAATAGTCTTTCAATACTTTGTTAATAAAAACTAAACACGCACCTAACCTTCTAAGTAATTAGTTCCAATAGAAGTCAGGTTTTGTGATGGTGCCATGATCGTTCACGTCGACTGAAAAAATCGCAGAATGGCTTATGAGTACTCTATCATGTATAGGGCTGGGCAATTCGATTCGGTGATTCGAATCCATTAAAAGCACAATTTATTCGAATCAACCGTGAATTGTTCATAGGAACAAACTTGAAAAATAGACTAAAATGTTCACATTTAAAAAAAAAATGCAATCGATTTTGGATTAATGTGACCAAAATTGATTACATTTTGTGGTTAAAATATGAAAATGATTCCACCCAGACATGGGAACATGAATTGTAAATACAGTAAAATCTGAAATTTTCTCGATTTTAAAGATGGAGACAAGATGTAATATTAAGATGGGATATTCATTATTTGCAAGGAAATATGATTCTTTCAGATTTGAAAAAATTATTCGAATCAAATTCGAATTCCAAATGATTCGGTTTTGCCCAGCCCTAAGATTCATGTCATAAAATTTCAACGAACAAAAATTTTTCATTTTGTATTTCTAAAAAGTGTGACCGACACCAAATTTGTGCTAAAAGTTTTAGAGCAAAAAAAACGCCCGAGTAAATAACTGACCTTGAAGAGGAAAAACAAACGATCTGAATGACTCAACAGTTTATTTCACGAACTTAATATATATAACATCTCCTAAGCCAGAAAAGTCCATTCAAACATTTGTTGTGTTAAGCTTGAGTCACTGTTGGATCGTGCCACCTTCCAACTATGGCTCATGCTTGACAAATCTGATTAGAAACCCAAGAAATATGGCAGTGACGAAACAATGAAAAGCATGTGGAGCAAACTTTTCGAAGTGATTGTGACGTAACAAAGGGTTTGGTAATAACAGAAAACCTTCGTGAATTAAAAAAAATATTTTAATAAGGATCAGTATCGAAACCAAGATGGGCCATTACACCTCCAAATCTTTCTTGCTTAACACTTTCCGAAGCCATACTCTACGGCGCGCATTCTTTTTTATTTTAAATTCTATGGAATTAACCAGAATTAGAATTTCCTTTTCCAAAAACCACAAATTTAGAAAAAATTCGTGCATAATAATCGACTGAATAAGGAATCCTGGTTGTGTCACTGATGGACTTCTTACTTTTGCAATTGGAAATTCCATCGTATATGTTGAAGTTTCACGCATCTTCAGCGAACGAATTGATAAGTGAAAAATATTAAAATACAAAATTCGATACAGGCAGTAAAATGCTTATGACGACACAATAAGTAATAGAATTTATGCGCAAAACGGCGCGAAGTCTGAGGTAGATGACAATGGCTTTATCACAAAACAAAACATTCATATAAATTCTCCAACAATTTTTTCTAATTGAACTGTACCCCCCCCCCCCCCCCACCTCAGTCAGAAAATTGTTAATCAAGCAAACTCTGGATGGGTTACAGATAGGCCGCACCTTGGTGGGTCAACCTATGAGGGCGCTCCCCTTCAAAACTGGGGTGAGTTTTTACCCCAAAAACTAGTCGAACCAGAGAAAAGTTCTTAAATTTAGCCATGTTTTCCAAAAACATTTATTTTTGAATAAAAGTCAAATCTTTGACACAAATTATAGTAAGGACAAATTTTGCAGCCCTCATACTCATATGACTGTCGGCCCATTCAAAGTTTGCCTGTTCTGTAAGAAATATTTTCTGCTCAGGGCAGTGTTTTGATTTACGTAAATCTTACGCATTTTGCGCAAATCTTATTTCAATGAATAGAAAACAGGTTTTATCTGTTGGATGAGTGGGATTCTTTGGTCTGGTGTTTGATTAGTTTATACGTGTAATAGGTGGCGTTTACATAATGTCACTCATGCGTTGCAATATTATCAGTCTCAAATCCATAATAAACTTCCGGACTTTGTTCCACGTCAGCAAGCCACTGTTCAATTCTTTGACCTACTTCCGGGTCTACGTAATGGGTCACTGATTTCTGATTGTTGTGTATTGACCTCCTTTGTTCGTTATGACCTCCTTTGCGTCATGATCCTCCAGCGATATCGGATAAAACTCTGGTCCGACGTGATATTCGACTAGGTTCGCTTTGTCTTCAGTTGTTGGTGGCAAAGTCGTGGCTAATATCCTGAAAATATATGTGATGATGTTTCATGTGTTGATTAAGTTTTATTACCGATCTCTCCATTAATCTCTATCCCCCATTCGTGCATCCGTACCCCATTACCCCAATAAGTAATTTTATTTTCTTACTCATAAGACATAGATGGACCGCGCCTTTCCGGCGCGATCCATCAGTGACTCATACCTAACAAAACATGTGTACTCCTTGTCGGCGTGATCCATCAGTGACTCAAGAAAACATGTCTGAAATTTTTTTCGACTGAATGAATATGATCAGAATAGGTCTGATAAAACTTCCATTCGTTCATTAATTACCGAGAATCAGAAAAGTGCACCGAAAACGCACAATATTGCTCTCATTTGAGACTGTAAACGTCGTTTCCACAAATAGAAGCATTATCTTACATATCTTGAGTGTTGTGATACCAACTAAAGGAATCAAGTATTTCTACCTAAATATCTCACTACTCACCTTTGTGTTAATTGAATTTCTACGTTTTCTGTTGATTGTTGTTGATGTCTGCGAGAGCCGACTCTTCTCAAGTTCCGTGCATGTTGTGAGCCCTGGAATGATTGTAAATTAGGTCAAGGACAGCGAGCGAGTGGTTCAAGTGCGATTGGTGGACTGGATACTTCAATTGGTTATGCTCAGGCGGTGAAATACAAAAGCTGTAATTTGCCAGACTTCATCGTAAACTTAAGAAGTTGTAGATGGTTTTACTATCGTCCAGGGCAGATACCACTGATAGCAGTTCAGTTTCGTTTGGGATGTTTTCCGTTCGGAGTGTAGTTGCTGTTACTATAGGTCTTAGTAGCCTTAGTCTTGCTTAGAGTGAACAGGTCTTGGCAAAATGACGAAACTGCAGGTGCTAGTTTCAAGTCATGGATGAGGATTTTCCTGACCGCTTCACTAATTTTCCCAATCATGGTTGGTGGAAGAAGCCGTAACCATTGGTTACATGTTCCACGTTTCCTCTCCCATATAATCATTTCGCACAGGATTCGAACCTTCACCAGGATGATCAGAGAAGTGCCTTCCCTACTTCACCCCTCGGGTAATAGCTAATCGGACACACCAAATTGTTGCGAACTCCCTCCCCAAAAAAATCAAATATTTTATTCATTCAATCATACCTCCCAGATGAATCGCCACTCAGCGGAGTTATTCATCAGTGACCCACATCTGACAATGTGACTAGGGCTGGGCAAATTCGAATCGTTTAGAAATCGAATCTGATCCTGATAATTTTTTCGAATCGAATCACTAAATCCACACAAATTGTCAATTTTTACCTGTAATATTTGATCAATTATCATATTATTGAAATCTCTATTTTGTATTTTTCCTCATAAAATTTCCACCATATTATAATGATCTTTTATTTGTTTCAAACACCTGTGTTGATTAAATTCATGTGATATTATGAGCTGTTGATGGATCGCACACAGGACAACGCGTTCCATCAAGAGCCAATAATTGACTGTTACGGGAATCTTTATTCCAATATCACCGAGTAAATTTAACGTAAATGAACTTGGACTTTACGGTTTTATCCAAGAATCAAGTACCGGTATTTGCACTGCACACAATAAACAATGTTAAAGTTCAAGAATAGCCTACCATAGCAGGCTGAGTGTTCGGTCTTTGTTGCACTTTGTGGCGTAGAGGTAGAAGATGACAATAATTTGATGGGTTGTGATGTAACACATGGATTACCACGGCACCCTTGAATCGTAACCCTTAGTGAGGTCTCGAAGAAGCTGTTCGTTACGAAAATTTGGGGCCGATCTTGGAGGCGTACCTGTGGGGGTATTTAGTGGGTGATTATGAGTTTTTCCAATAGTCACTGTTATGTCACGCGATGATGAATAAATACGCTGAGTCATCATCTTTGGGATCGTTTTGCTGGCATTCCCAGCACTATTCTTCCTCGTAACGTTGGGGGGGGGGGGGGGGGGGTGGGGGGTGACTGTGACACTCGAACTCTATTGGCCCATCTAGCTTCACTTGGTCTTGCAGATGAAGGTCGAGGTTGGGAAGTGACAATGCTATAATGATTGTCCATTAAATTTGTTGGAGGGGATTTACCTCGACTCCCTCCTCTCCGCCTGGAAGCCGATGGCCGCCTTGCAGGAAACTAAAAAAGGAAACAAAGTGTAAACTTTTTGAGCAGCTTAAATTAACGTTTAAACTGCGTTAAAATAAGACGACAAATATATGGAGCAAATAAATTGAACGAGGAGCATTTCACTGTTACACATATGAGCTTCAAACAATGGCGTATTCAGAACCCTGAAAAGTGATCAAGTCACGACGCCAGTAACGAAGGCTAAAATGTTTGACAAAACCAGTATTTGTATCTTATATATCAGAGTAAAAACACGAAATTCACGCCGATGCAAAAATTTGGTACAACAATAATATCTCAAAACATAAAACAGATTTATGAAAATTACTGAAAGTTAAAGACTCCCCAAAAATTAGGATTTGCTATGTCTTCAAGCAAATGAGGATATATATTCAACTTAATTTCAGGTCATCACCTAAGAGGTGCGTCCCATCAAGAGACAAAATTGTCCAAAGTCAAGTTTATTTTTTCAATCATATCTCAGGCGATATTGCCGCATTTTTATTGCCGTGTCGTGATCGATCGAAGCTGTGGATCTGGCTGGGTGACCACTCCATTGTTTTCTCATTGACATTATCGAAATTACCTCTTCAGCAAGGTCTACCAGAGGCCACTTCATAACAAAGAGCTTCTATAGGATCTAGTACAGGTAACTGCACTTTAAGCGGAAAACATTTAAAAAAGAACTAACCGCTATGATAAAGTGCAGTGAGTGGTATCTGCCCTGGGTGATGAAAAAACCATTTACCACTCATTTGATTTGTTTGGGAGACCTCTCACAACACGTAGAAGCTACATTGGAGCGATTCTGGATTTCAAACCTTCTCAGATCGAGAATTTGGACCTCAATATATAAACGCCAGATCAGAAAGAAGAGTTCAAGAAAGTTGTGCCGAGTTCAAGTCACTGATGGATCCATCTGTGACTTTTGCTTAATAAAACGAAATTTCTTTAATGAGTAGATATCACAAAACTTTACCTCAACTCTGACTACATTTTTCAGTTATATAACAATTTGGTTTTACCGTCGCCCAGGGCAGATACCACTTACTGCACTTTATTATAAAGGTTCAATCTTTTCTGGGATGATTTCCACTCAGGAGTACCGTTGCTGGCTACACTTTAAAGCATCTCTCTGCCACTTGAGCGATCGTTACTTGATTCCTTTTAGACGCTGCTTCTGACTCAGAGTGAATATTAATGAAAAGAAACTTCGCTCTCCAAATCAGCATAGTTAATAAAATAAAGGAATTTTGCTGGATTTTGAAATAAATATTTTCTCTAAAAAATTTGAAATGCTACTTTTGTCAAAAACATGGCTGAATTTAGAATTTCTTCAATATTTCATATTCGAAATTATTTTTTTAAATGTTTTCAAATTAGTAAAGTATTCGGTTTTGGCCATATAGTACCATATTCCCAAATGTCATCAAAATTAAAACTGGCAGAATATTCTCATCCTAACCAGAGGGCACCAATGCTGCAAGCATTTGGCATTTTCTCCAGAGTTAGGATGAGTCGCTTCCAATGTGGAAAATCTTTATGATAATCGGATATATGGTACTAAACTTCATGAGAGCCGAATCTGGGAAACAAATTTTTTTCCGGATGTTGATTCATTTCAGGATGCACTACCCTCCCCCCTATCAACCTCATGGTTCTACAAAAAAGTAAATGAACAACATTGATACTCACCTGTTTTTGACAGAACTGATATATCTTTATTAATCACAGTGAGGTAGATTTTCGCACCATCTCCAGCCATTGAATGTGATGCAGAACCTGTATAACATAAACCATTAGAAATACAGTAAATCGAATCAATAGAAAATTTATTCCAATTAGTCTAGTTTTGTACAAGTCTAAATCATTAATACTCAGCCACTGATCGAATCTTATTAAAATACAATGTTTGTAATTGCTGATCAACAGCAGTGGTAGAAGATCTTCGAAATTGGAACAGGGGTCGTCCCATAAAACCATGCCGGAAGGTAGAAGTTTTCCGTAATTTTATCATAATTTTTACTGATTTACGGGGGTCGGATACCCCCAATATTCTATAGTATCACACCTAAAAACCCACTGTCAAAAAAATTATCACATCCTAGCATAATTAGTTTTGGTTGTTTCAGCCACAATCAGAGGTTCGGCATAGTACTCGGAATTTTTATAGCATGAAGGGACCCAGGTAATACTCATTTCGCATGTTGTATTCCTGGTGTGTGAATCTCCCTTTCAAAACAATGAAGCAAATTAACCAGAATCACTTGTGAATTACAACCAACAGATGATGTTGTCATTGCCCAGGGCAGATAGCACTCACCACACCATTGTGGTTCAGTTCTATAACGATTGTTCTGGCTTCGGGTGTGGTTGCTGGAAGTAGAATTACGAGAAATCGCTACCTTTTCACCGCGCCTTCAGCGCAAATTTGCATCAAAATTTTTTTCGAATAAAATTTTGTCATATTTTGCAAAATGATATGAAAATTTCTTTCAGGCCTTCAGCGCACATTTTCATTGTATAAAATAGACGATTTACTTTTTCCGACAGCGAGCCAGACAGCCCAATGTCGGAGATCCTTTTGGGGCTTGATTCAGACATTGTTTGGAGTAAACTTTCAAGAAAAAATTATAATAACTAGGACTAAACCCTCAGATAATAGTGGACTGGGAATATTCCTGAAAGCTTGGTAAATGTGACAGGAAATAAAAATTATTTGTACATTTAAAATATTTGGAAAAGGCAAAGTATCATTAGTAAATTTCATCCTTGTCACATGATTCACTCTATCCTACATTCCTACCTGAATCCTTTTCTTTCCTAGCAGCAGGTCTACGTTGTTTTACTTCAGGTGAGGAACGTGGGAGGCACTAGAGGTTGGCTGGTCTGTGGAAAGATAAAAATTTAAAAAGATCAAAAAACAGCGGGCAGAAATCACAAGACGAGGGTGATAGATATGCTGAAATTTTACATATCATTTAGAAATCAAACTGAGCAAAGATAAAAGAGTGGAAAAATTCTTAGATAGATGATAGTTTTGTTTTTATTGCAACTCGATGATGATTGAACTGATTGTGGTCGCAATTAATAGTTTTCCTTGTAAGTCTGGTTTAATGGAGGTCTTGTTATATATTTTAGTGGCTTCAGAAGAATTTTCGAGTCTAATGCCTCCTGTGGCATTGCTCTGATAAATTTCTGCAATCGTGGGAGGGACTGTCCGTCCCTTCACAATCGTCAGAAGTGTTAAAACATATGATATTTCCGTCACTGTTTATACAACCTATTCAGAAAAAATATTTCTAATTCTTTCGAATGTGTCAATAGTAAATTGAGCACTGAAGAGCTAGTCTGCGAATTATGTTTTTAAATGAGAATGGCAACTTCTGTTTTAGCGATATATTATTTATTGCCGATCTTGATGGTGCGAATCACCCTGAGCAAGGCCCAGTAGTACCGGCCATTTGTATCGGAAGGACAGGTTGTACATTGGGGTCTAGTGAAGTTTAGTACCATATTACCGAATGTTACAAAAATAAAAACTGGCAAATTATTCTCATCCTAACTAGGGTAACGAGCAAGACTCGCCGCACTCAAACTCGGGATCTTTAACCTGTGACTGTGCGATGATGACCACTTGGCCATCGCGGTCAATTTTGTTAAGCATAAGCCACAGACGGACTGTGCTGCGATCCATATTTATTCATACAAAAGATGCTTTATGAAAACTTGAAAACACAAAAATTTTTCCAATCTGCCCTCTGCACATTTCAAGGTTCTAAAATCGCTACTGATTCGTTACCCCAGCTGAGGAATGTTGCCCTCTCCAGGAATAATTTCCGTGGCCGGCGCTGTTTCACTGTTTTAAGAATGAAATGACAAGTAAGCTTACCTTGAATTAAATCTGCAGGGGGCGATCTTGTGGTGGCTCTGGAATTGCCATTTTGAAAGTATCCTGCCTGTTTTATTTTCAAGCATCTAACGTTAAATCCAACCAATTAGGAATCTGGATACTATACTGGTACCTTATGATAAATTATATAAAATTTTTATTCAGTCCTGGATCAAAGAAGAAATGAAATATAATTATATGATGAATCTTATATTGGGTCTAGTGAAGTTTAGTACCGTATTCCCGAATGTCATTAAAATAAAAACCGGCAGAATATTCTCATCCTAACTAGGGGGCGCCAATGCTGCAAGCATATGGCATTGTCTCCCAGGTCAGGATGAGTGCCTCGCAACATGGGAAATTATTATGATAATCGGATATATGGTGCTAAACTTCATGAGACCCCTTATATTTTCAGTCCATCCTATTTGATACCCTGCACAGTGCATCCATACGATTTCATTTTTATCCTGCGGGAGAGGAAAGCCGAGAATATAGATTATTCATATGGCGAACCACGACATCCCATGCAAATACCAGTTCCGAATCGTGGCATTGCTTACCTGAACCTGTGAACCACCGTCTAAGCTAAGATCAGATTCGGATTCAGTCTCTTGATACAGGAAATTAATAAAACTTCGCTGCATTTATAATTATGGGGCATCTTTCATGAATGTGATATATTCATTCCCAGTCGGATCAGGTTTGGATTCGGTACAGGGTGCGCAATTTTGGATTCAGGATCGGATCTGGATTCAGAAATACATGACTTCACAGACCTTTGCAATAACTTACTTAAGAGAGACCACTAGCGGATTAGATTTTCAATCTGCCTCACAATGTCATTCCAGCACTAAAGCAGAACTACGTCTGATTGTCTCGATTCCCTTCAACCCATGACAAGAGAACCGTGTCCCTTCCTCAATAGCGGACTCCACAAAGCGGATTAATCGTTCGAAAATTGAATCTCAGCGTTGGTCCAGCTGCAAGAGAGGTCGTGCTGAACCGTATTTCGAAGTGAATTGCACCAAAAGTGTTAAAACCACTTTTTAAAACACTTATTGGTTTTACTCAGCGAGTTGAACAACAGTTAGTTTAACCTCGCGGCAGAACATCCTTCTAGAATACATAGTTTCATCCGAGATTGTATAACAACGTATGTATGTATATTTTTTGGTGGTTACGGCTACTTGGTCATTTGTGCCAGACCGTGGCTTTAGTTTACTTAGACATTTACATTATTGTAGAGCTTGACTGGTGAGTAGGGCTGGGCAAAATCGAATTTGATAATTTTTTTCGAATTTCAGTCAGCGAGTTGAACTACAGTTAACCAAGGCTGGTAGTACGGTACGGTACGAAGTTCGGTACCGTACGATTGAATTTTCCGGTACGATAGTACGGTACGATTCATTTTTCAAATTTCTTACTTGATACGATACGATACGAAGTTCGATATTTATTTCGTACCGTAACTTTTTTCGTACCTACGCAATAAACCTTATTCTTATCAAATAAATTCAATAAAATAATTTTAATCGACATCTATGACGTTTCATAACGAGGCGCAGATAAACCCAGACTCGAACCCGAGTATCTTTTAGGCACGGCTTCCGGTCTTGCTCAGAGTAAATTTCAATGAAAAATCGTTTTTTTTAAGTTAATTTTACTCTCTGATATTAAAATAAAAACATAATATCTACTTTTCAGCCAAGTTAGTGGTGTAGGTGGAATGCACCGGAATGCAGATGCGGTTCATCAACGGCCCACACTTGGCTTAAACCTCAGGAACAAGGCGGCTTCGAATGCTAGCAATATACAATTACTGTTAATGGCCAGTAAAATTACTGTATTTTTCACGGTGTAGGGTGAACATTTTTCAATATTAAATATCACTCTGACTGGAGCCGCAGGAATTTCACAAAAAGAACCCACTTACGATCACTCAACGTTGAAGAACACAGCAAAGTGTAGTACCAGCAACTGCAGTCTAAGTGGAAAACATTCCACACGGAACCGTCATAGCAAAGTGCAATGAGTAGTATCTGCCCTGAGCAATAGTAGAAGCGTCTACCACTTATTTGCATTCTTTTAGCACGCATGGGTCATTAGGGCTGGGGGCGAAACCGAATTATTCGGAATTCGAATCTGATTCGAATAATTTCTCCGAATATGGATAACTGACGGATAGTAAGGGATAATATGGACGCGCCTCGTCGGCACGATTTTCAATCGATTTTCGAGGCACGATTTTCAATCGAGGCTATAACGAAATGAGTGCCGAAGGCGCGAAAAAAAGTTACACCGATTAGTTAAATAAATTCACCATTTCTGGAATAAAATACGTAAAAGCGAAATAAACAGCAAAAGTCACGGCGTACCTTAGAGCAGGGCTTCCTAAACTTTTTTCGCTCGCGACCCCTTTTAATCTCCCAAAATTTTCAGCTATCCCCTTCACGGTTAAAATGACGAGCAGTGTGGAATATACACTTGTGACATTTATTGAAAGACTAAGACTTGAAGGACTAAATTCAAGCTACCGGTATTCAAAACCTATTACTAAAATGATTGGCAATGCGAAACATAGCCTACATTTGAGACATTTATCGAAAGGCAAAGTTTAAGACCAAGTATCAACACATCAGTACAAATGAAAATACTTCATTTTATTTGATAACAAAACACTTGTGGCCTAATAATCTGCTGAATTTAAAGTAAATTCTATTTTTGAACTTTATATAGCATTCTCAGGTGAGTTTTGCTTTTTGTAAACTCACAACCTGCTGGTGTTTCTTATTAGCTTCCTTAAAAAATGGGCAAAAATAAAGCAATTTCTGCAGAAAAACGAGCTCAGATAAACCTATTAAAAGAAGAGGGGTATACAGAGCGATAAATATCCATCACGCTTGCCGTAAGTAAAACTGCTGTGCATCAGGCTATAGTTAAGTTTAAAAAAATAAAGAAGAAAAATACAATAGCATATGCAGTACTACATGTAAAATTGGGATACACTCCGCGACCCCTGAAGTTCGTTACGCGGGTCGCGACCCTCAGTTTGGGATGCCCTGCCTTAGAGGGCATGATATCTCACCCTTTCTCACTCCTAGTCAAGAATTTTATTTTGTTAGGCATGAGCCACAGATGGGCCGCGCCTCGCCGGCACGATCCGTCAGTGACTCATTCTAAAAAAAAATAAAACAGTTTTGACCTAATTATTCTAACTACTTTTAATTATTCATTGACCATAACCAATTATTCGAATCCGATTCGAATTCTAAATAATTCGGTTTTGCCCATCCCTACTTTAAGTTGGTTATGATTAAAACGCATCGTTTTAGCCCCACCTATTTCAGCTGCTGTCTCATTACGAAGATTCAATTAATTAACATCAACTTATATAGCAAAGAGCTACTAAAATATGGAGTTCTAGCTACTGCACTCTGCGCATCTCTGATCGTCAGGACACAGGTTCGAATTCCGCGATGACGAGGGTTCGAAGTAGAACGATGCGTCGATAAGACTTGTATATGCCGTAGTGTACTATTTCGCCTTTTAGAATGTAATGCTAGTAGGAAATATGCATTCTTATATTAAAGGACAGGCAGGATACACAAGATCGCATAGGGTTACACAGTGCGCAGTATAAACTCATAAACTCTAAATTCATAAGAAAGGTAAATACGAAAAGGACAAAAAACAGGAAAAAGTGACGTGGAATAAATATGATAATCGTGAAATATATATCTGATACTCATATGTGTACAGGACTATACATACAGGAACTACAGAAATATATGAACAGCGGCTTCAGCGCTGATAACAATACAAACCTTTCCGGAGTTGAAGTGAAACTCCAGCATAGCATGTATAAACTTTTGACCACATCTCTGCACTGTAACAAAAGTACAGTAAATTTACTGGTCATTTGCAGTAATTGCTTATTTCCAAAGTTAAAAAAAACGCCACGTTGATGAGATTTATGCTAATTATGGGCTGTTGATGGACCGCACTTTCACGATGCGTTTCATCAACATTCCATACTTTGCCAAAAAAGTCAATTTTTTTCAATACCGCCAAGTAAAATTACTGCCACAGACCAGTGATTTTGCTCATATTTTTTGCTCATAAGTGTGGTAGCGCATTGGACGTTTAATAAAGCATTGTTTTCCCGGAATAAAATCCTGTTCTATCACTGATCATATCACCCACATTCCGACTAGAATATTCAACAATTTAGATAAGAACCCAGGTATATATTTACAGGACTATACATACAAGAACTACAGAAATATACGAACAGCGGCTTCAGCGCTGATAACAATACAAACCTTTCCGGAGTTGGAGTGAAACACTAGCATAGCATGTATAGACTTTTGACCGCAGTAATTGCATATTTCCAAAGTTAAAAAACGCCATGTTGATGAGATTTATACCAATTATGGGCTGTTGATGGACCGCGCCCTCACGATGCGTTCCACCAACAGCCTATACTTTGACAAAAAAGTCTATTCTGAATTTTTTTTCAATACCGCCAAGTAGAAGTACTGTGAAAGACCAATGATTTTCTTGCATTTTTGTTCCAGTGTGGTGGCGCATTGGACGTTTGGTAAAGCGTTGTTTCCCAGAAGGTAATCCTGTTGAGATTATAATAAAAATACAGTAAACTTACCTTCCATTCACAGTAATTGTAATTTTCTGAAACCGCCATGTAGTTGAGATTCATAACAAGTATGGACCGTTGATAAACCGCATCTCAGATAGCGCATTGCACCAACAGGCCATAATTGGATGAAAAAGTCCATTTTAAGTTTCGTTTCGAATTAACCAGGTAAACTAACAGTAAAGGAATTACGATTAATTTTACCGCATTTTTATAACAATGTACAATACAATTGAAGCCAATCACTTCTGGAGAATATTATCGTCCGCCCATACATGTTTCTGTTTTAATTTAACTGCAATATCAATGGACCAAGTATGGCCGATGCAAACTCACATTACCCTTGTCTTAAGTGGAACCAAGCGGTTGTTAGAGCGACCGCACCTTTGTTTACTTATTATGTTTGTGTGTCGTTTATGGCGTCATAAATCAAGTAATGATTCAGCGGGAAGAGTCGAGAGGTCGATTTCATCATTTTAAAAATGTCACGTCGGGTTTCAAGGTTGTGTTGGCATCGAGGGATTCTGAAATCTATTGGTAGCACCGACCTGGCCGCTCTTTTACTAGGGCAGGTGCTAGGGCTGCGCAATTCGATTCGGTGATTCGAAGCACAAATTATTCGAATCAATCGCGGATAGTTAATAGGAACAAAAACTTGCTAAATAAAGGGAAGTTTCTTTTTCAGCGACAAAATGCAATCGATTTCGCCCATGCTTGACCAAAATCGATCATATTTCGACGTTAAAATATGAAAATTGTTGCTCTTAGCGTGGATTGAAAATACACTACAAACTATAAATTTCTTTATTTTCGCAATGGGGCCAAGTTATAATAGTGAAAATGAGATATCTATTATTTACAAAGAATTAGTGATTCGATCCAATTCGAAAACATTTTTCGAATCAGATTCGAATTCCGAATGATTCGGTTTTGCCCAGCCCTATCCGTGACTCATACTTAACGAAATAAACTTTTTCATCCAGTCGGGCAGTAACAACAGGCAATACCGATAATATTACTCATTGTGGTTCAATTCCCCACTTCTGGTCCTGTAGGTTCGGCCTTCAGAATAGTCCTTAGTAACGTATTTCCTGCGTGTCGTAAGAGGCGACTAAAACAAAACAAAGAAGTGGTAGATGATTTCACCGTCGTCCAGGGCAGATACCACTCACTGCACTTCATCACAGCAGTTCAATTCCGTTTGAAATGTTTTACGCTTAGAGTGCAGTTGTTGGTACCATGTGTCGCAGCAGTTCCTTGTGATAAAGTGGCCGTTGGTTGGTTCCTATTTGGCACTAATTCGAACTTCAATAAAAAATAATAAAGAAATGAAAATACTTGACGGCGAAGTATTTATATTGCATGCCTGAGGTTAAAAATTTACGTATTTCAACTACAAAACGCAATTCGGTCAAATTTGACCGGGGGTGCCGAAAAACACACACAAAATGACCTTTTAGGGCTTTGAAACGTACGAAACCTCAAGTTTTTTGTGACCCTACGGTACGCGATAGCGATTTCATTAATGTTATCCAATAATATACAATAAAAACGCTAGTTTTCAGGGAGAAATTGTGTGCTTGCGGCGCCCATTGCGACGTCATAATCTGCCGTCATAAAATTTTCAAATCCCTACCCCCCTTTTCAAGGTTCTGAAAGCGCCATGGGTATCGACGTAGCTTCGAATATTATAAAAAGCCATACCTGAACGCGCTATACCAACTAATTTTGATTTCAACGAAGAGAAAATGGTCAATGGGGGCTTTAAAACGTAGGAAATCTCAAAAATTTTCGCTCGCCTTATGCTCGTATAACTAATTACATTTGTTTAGCCTGTATAGACTCTGAATTTACGGTTTTTCGAGGCTACGGCGCTATTTTTTTTCGTGCGTTTGCTAGTAATATACAAGAACTTCAACTTAATCAAAACTTTTGTTTCATCAAGCATGCGCCACAGATGGACCGAGACTAGAGTGCGCAGTCAGCAGCTTGTGCTCGCTTTGAACCTCACATAATCTAGCGCTGACGCTGGTACTTGGATAGATTCAGTTGAATGAGCGTTAAACGGGCTCCCACATCTATCAGTGTCATTTTTAGATTCAAAATTCGAACCTATTCCGATACGCGTTAGATTCGGGGGTTCGTTTTCTGTGGTTCGATTTGATTAAAAAAAATCATTGAAAAATATCACTTTGTCGAACATCAGTCGCAGATGTACTGCGATTGGTCAGTTTTTAGAGCTTAGAAATTTAAAATAATTCTGACTCGATGTCGGGAATCTTTACCAATGTTTGAAACCGGAGAAGTTCGGCCAAAACATCTTTTATTAAATACAATGTAACAAAAAATGCAACAAAATCACTGGTGTTTGACAGTAATTTTACTTGGCGGTATTGAAAAAAAAATCAAAATTGACTTTTTGGACCAATTATGGGATGTTGGTGGAACGCACTGCGAAGTTGCGGTCCATTAACAGCCCATAATTGGCACAAACCTCATCAACATGGCGTTTTTTAAACTTGCAGTTAACTATGCAATTACTGCAAAGGATTAGTAAATTTACTGTACTTTTGTTACAGTGTATGTCGATAATACGCGGTCGATCTGTGGCGCATAATTGACAAAAAAAAATTTCTGATCGGGCAATGGTGGACTGGTCTGTAAGTGGATCAGCCAGAAATCTTTTGACTGTCAGTCAAATTTTCAGACGCTGCTGCCTTATTTGCTTGGAGTGAATTTTTCGAAAAAAGATTCCTAATTAGGAAGTAGTAGCAACCGCTTAGAAAAAAGTTTCTGCCCTGATGAAGCTTGTCCGAATAGACGTTCGAAACGTCGGCAAATTACATCGTTTACAACAACAGACTTTCGTTCTGTGTTGTGGATCGCGCTGGCAAGACGCGGTTCATCAGTGACTTATGCTCAACAAATTTTTGATTTAGGTGGGGGGAAAGGGGGTCTTTAGAATTGACCTAGCGTATTTATGCTCTGTATCGTATGGAATAATTAAAATAAAAACACTAAAAATAGGCGCTGCAAATCCAGTTTTTCAACAAAGAACGTTTTGCTCCTCCAGCGCGCTCTCAGTTTTGGTGTTATATGCAATAAAAAGGCCATTATTTGAAAAAAAAGTCTTGTGGCATCTATCAAGTCTTCATTTGTCCACAAAAGCTGAAGGTTCTGAATACGTCACTGATAAACCCTTGTGAATTCAGGCATGAGCCACAGATGAACCAGCCTTGTTGTCGCAGCCCATCAGTGACTCATACTTAACATAAATATGTTCAGAGAAAAATTTCGGACCAGGAAGAGCCGAATTAATACAATTGACAATTTATTTATTTTCATCACGCTTGTAAATAAACATCACAAAACACAAAAATATTATTTACTAATTCATCTATAAAGTACGAAGAACAGATATACAGATCATCATAATTGGCATTACCATTGAGTTGGAAAAAGGTTCATAAGTAGCCCTGTTGGCGCGGGATATGGCCGTAACGCAGCACCAGAGTGTCATAGGAGGTGATAAAATAAGTTGTGGATGATTTCATCACCGACCAGGGCAGATACCCTACTTACTTCACTTTATTATAGTGGCTTAGTTCTGTTTGGGATGTTATCTGAGTACAGTTGTCGGTACTACATTTTGCTGTAGTTCCTTGTACAAGTTGTAGTTAGTTGGGCACTGCAAGGTGTTGCTTCCGACCTTGTTTAGAAACAATAACGTTTTTAAGGGTGGGGGGAGGAGCATGGTTTCATGGCCCCTCTTGCCGATCAAAAAAAATTCGAACAGCCTATTAAGTACTTTGAAATGTAGGAAATCACAACGGTAAATTGTTATAACCCCCATTTACCGAATTTTAGTCCCTAAAATTTCGTTCAAAAACAATAATGAATTTTGGTCAAACTTGACCAAAATCTATCGCATTTTGTCATTAATAATTGTCAATAAAAATAAAAAAAAAATTCTAGTTCGTTTAGCAAGTTTTTGTTCCAATGAATCATTCACGACTGATTCGAAACAAAATCTTTTTCTTGATGTCCCCTTGCTTCCACCTCCACGGTTCAGTCACAAGCGGTCACAGTATGACTGCCAGAAAAAAAGGTTTTTTTAAAAGTTGTTCACTAATAAACTTACATGTTAATAAAAAATTAAAATATACAATAATATTTGGTCTGAACAACGATACGACATAAATCAGAGTTAAGTTCTCCCCCAATACCCATGATATGTTACTTGGGTTGTATAGTATAATGGCATATTGAAGAAACTGAAATTATTGATACTTCAACATAAATACTAGAAACTACCATTTCAAACATTATAGCAAAGAAAATAAAAATAATAAAAAAAATTGAAAGACACACACAATATGGGTAGGATAGGATTTCATTTTTATGAAACAGGAGAGGAAAGCTGAGAATAAAGCTCATATATATATATGGCGAACCACGACTTCTCATGCAGTGTATTGGAAATTAGGTTTGTTGCGACGTATTCATGTAAGTTATAACTTGGGGTTTGCAAGGAGTTATTGTGGACTGATTACTTGAGTATGAACGAAACAAACGTTTGTGGCATTAACTGGTGCGAACAGGTGGAACATGGTCAATTTTCAAGACTGAGATAACTCAAAAAATATCCCAGAAGATCTATATCATGATCACGGTATTTACATGAATATAAATAAATCACTGGATAATAAATAAATAATAAAATCAATTAGTGTTGATCAGTCGTCAAAAGATGCTTTTAAAGACACCCGAAAAAAATAAACAGTATTTAATGATGATTTATTCACTGGAAGATCAAAACATATGGTCAGATAGTAATAAAACTGTGCAAGTACAAGAAGATCAACAACATTGCTGAAAAACCACAATCCCGCTACCTCAAATACCGATACTGCTATGAAATAGTATTGATGACTACAAGCCCCTTCATTTATTTGATGGGTAGATGGTTTTAAAATCGGCCAGGGCAGATACCACTCACCATTGCGTTTCAGTTGCAATTGGGATATTTTCTGCTCAGAGTGCAGTTGCCGGTACTACATTTTGTAGTTGCTTTTGACTTTTTAGTTAAATGTTGGTAGGTAGGGATGTCAATTAGATCCGAATACTTTTGTGATTTATCATGGTCATATATTTTGATATCCTTAAGAAGTGGTAGATTGTTTAACCAGCACCCGGGACAGATAACACTCCCTGCACTTTATCATGGCGTTTGAGTTCCATTTGGAATCTTTTCCGTCCAGAGTGCAGTTTCTGGTACATCTTTAAGTTCCACTTTGCTATTAAGTGGCCGTTAGTTGTTTCCCTTAGGCTCTGCTTCCGCTCTTACTCAGAATGAATTTCAATAAAAAAAAAACTCTCAGCGAGCCATAATGTCAGTGCCATCAATGACAGGGCAGGCTTTGCTGAACCAACCCAAGTTGTTATATCCTGGGTTAAGCGATCAACATGAGTTAACGAGTCGGACTTGCAGAGGCTCAAAACAGAGACCTTGGACTGACGTGCGATCCGTTCTGTTAACCACTAGGCCATCGCTCAAGTTATAATATGAATGAATATGTAATCTGCATAAAACAATCAACAAAACACTGTATGGAAAAATACATATTTTTTACCGACTAATAGCAATACCACTGTTTTATTGTTTTGAATAGTTTTTAAATAGTGTGGAAATTCCCAAGCAAAAAGCCTGAAATTCCCGCGCACCTGTGCCATGCAACTTTTGGTTGAAAATAATTTATTCCTCGTTTTAATTTTCCTCCCCAAGATCTGATACCTCATAATGTAGGCAGAAATGTGGATCTACAAAAAGTGGTGAGAGAAAATATCAAATCTTAATCAAGCGAATATTGTTACAGTGGCCGTACATTTATACTAATATTGAACTTCTGATGCCGATTTTATTTTTACATTTCAATGTCTAATCACCATCGAAGCGAACCCCGGTATCAGCGATCGATGCTTTGAATCTTTCCAACTGATCTTTGCTGGATCCGCAATACCACATCTGCAATGTTTCAACCTGACATTGATGAACGATTTCACTGATTGTAGATAATCCTTCATCTCCTCCGAGTTTGCTGACGTCGTTATAATTCAGATTCAACCACTTTATCTGCAATGAATACAACATTAATGCAAATATATAACAATATTTCTTGTTGGTTTGTCAGACTACAGAGTCTAAAAAAGGTTTGAGATTTCATTGCAAGTATGAGCCCTTGCTCAGGGTGATAAAATAGAATATTTTTATTCTGCGGGAGAGCAAAGCCGAGAATGTAACTTAACCATATGGCGAACTACGACCTCCCCGTACCAGATACCATGTTCCAAGTTAGGAGCTGATTCCAAATCGGTTTTTACTCAACTGCACCCCAGGGATTTAAACAGTATAATTAATCTGTAGTAAACATTAAACCCTCGTGCTACTTGGTGTCTGTGCTCGATAACCAGTGATTGGTTCTCGCGACTCCCATTCTCACGAGAACTGCATATTACTTTGCTCATTTCTTTTTTTAAGATTTTATATCATTGCTGTATATGGTGAAGAAATAAACTTACTGATTACTGGGCATACATCGAAGCATATGCCCCAAGCGTTCAATAAATTTTATCTCAATTTTTTATCTTGATCAACATCTTATTTTTCATGTAATTCAAAAGAATCCAAACAGATCAGCAAAGTATTTTCCCGCACTTTTCGACGTGCAGTCACAGTTACTATAAATTTTTCATGAATGTAGTCGCAAAATGTTGATTTCACATATAGTTCTCACCTTTGCATTGCGAGTGTTTTCTTTGAAAGCTTTGATTCCATCTATTGTTATACTACACAGCTCAGCACCAAGTTTCTGCACCTGACATTGTGAAACAACTGATCCAAGTTCACCGCAACCAGATGCTGTGCCGAGGTTCTTGTTGAATCTGACATCTAGTTCATCCAACTGAAATGAATAAGATCAATTTTGTCATTCAGTACTTTTTAAAGGGGGGAATTTTATCTGGTGAGGAGTTGGTTCCTTTTAGGCACCGCTCCCATCATTGCTCAGAGTAAATTTGATAAAGAAAAAAAATATTATCCTCCCCAATTTTCCCACCGAGCGATTTTGTCCGTTCCCCACTTCAGATAGCAAAAATCCTGGTGAATAATTACTTTGAATGTTTACTGCCCTGTAGGTAGGGGTTTTAGAATTAGAGCTGGACGACATAAGGTATATTCTGTACTAGCATACCCCCGCTGCTTTCAAAAACATGCTATTTTGTCATTTCAAAGACCCATGCGATGCACGACAAAGTTAAAAAAAAATCAGGTGCATACTTCTAAATGCGGGCAGGTTGTTGTTTCATGACATTGCAAAAGTTCAATCGAGGCGTATCAACAAGCATGAGTGGTCTAAAGACCAGTTTTTGTCGTTACTTGACACAATAATTCATAATCTTGTAACCATTTTGTCCGGTATGTCAAGATATCATGGCAAATCGACATTGCCAAAATAACGCGATACGATATCTTGGAAAACCTAATACCGGTATTCACCGTCCTACTGATATGCCGCCCAGGTCTATTTAGAATAGTTCTGAAGTATTTCCTGAGTGTTGTAAGAGGCGACTATAATGAACAAAAAAGGTGGTTGATCATTTTACCATCACCCAGGGCAGGTATCACTCAATGTACTTCATCATGACAGTTTTATTTAAAATGCTTTCCGTTCAGAGAGCAGTTGCTGGTACTACATCTTGTAGTAGCTTTGCGATTGACAGGCCGTTAGTTGGTTTCCTTTAGGCACTGCTTTCATTCTTGGTCCGAGTGAATTTAAATGAAAAATGTATATATAAATAAAGTTGGTTATTGATCAAAGGATTGCTTTGCCATTGTTTATAACAGCATATTACAGCATGGATTGGGAATACCAATCTTAGATGAAGTCTTCGGACAATTTGACATCTCGTGCAGATGATGCTCAAATTTGTAGATTCAAAACATTATGGGCTCGAGTCGCGGATGTGAAGAGAATTCAGTTCTATATTAAAAATTTAATTTTGTTTCAAAACATCCCTGATGCACTAAATTATTTCTATTTTAAAATTTTTCAATAAAATCCCAACTTTACTCAAACTTTAAAGCGCAAAGTTGCAAAATGAACGAAGATTAATATAAATTTTTATTTTAAAATCAAGCGATACAAAAGATTCGCTACATCATCTACTAATTTCCAACAGGCAGAATCAGATTTCACAGGATTCGGGATACTTTAGAAAATTCCATCATCGTTTAGTTCTCACCTTTGCATTGCGAGTGTTTTCTTTGAAAGCTTTGATTCCATCTATTGTTATATGACACAGCTCAGCATCAAGTTTCTTCACCTGACATTGTGAAACAACTGATCCAAGTTCACCGCAACCAGATGCTGTGCCGAGGTTCTTGTTCCAACTGAAATTTAGTTCATCCAACTGAAATGAATAAGATCAATTTTGTCATTCAGTACTTTTTGAATGGGGGAATTTTATCAGGTGAGGAGTTGGTTCCTTTTAGGCACTGCTCCCGTCATTGCTCGGAGTAAATTTGATAAATGAAAAAAAATATTATCCTCCCCAATTTTCCCACCGAGCGATTTTGTCCATTCCCCACTTCAGATAGCAAAAATCCTGGTGAATGTTTAGTTTGAATGTTTACTGCTCTGTAGGTAGGGGTTTTAGAATTAGAGCTGGGCGGCATAAGGTATATTCTGTACTGGCATACCGCCGCCAAAATGCCGGGATTAACGGTATGCCAAGGTATTTTCTGCTATCAAAAACATGCTATTTTGTCATTTCAAAGACCCATGCGATGCGCGACAAAGTTAAAAGAAAATCAGGTGCACACTTCTAAATGTGGGCAGGTTGTTGTTTCATGACATTGCAAAAGTTCAATCGAGGCATATCAACAGTCGTGAGTGGTCTGAAGACCAGTTTTTGTCGTTACTTGACACAATAATTCGTAATCTTGTAGCCATTCTGTCCGGTATGTCAAGATATACCAGTAGCATGGCAAATCGACATTGCCAAAATTAACACGATACAATATTTTGGAAAACCTAATACCGGTATTCACCGTCCTACTGATATGCCGCCCAGCTCTATTTAGAATAGCTCTGAAGTATTTCCTGTGTGTTGTAAAAGGCGACTATAAGGAACCAAGGAGGTGGTTGATGATTTTACCATCACCCAGGGCAGGTATGGCTCATTGTACTTCATCATGACGATTGAGTTCTATTTAGGATGTTTTCCGTTCAGAGAGCAGTTGCTGGTACTACATCTTGTAATAGCTTTGCGATTAAGTGGCCGTTAGTTGGTTCCCTCTAGGCACTGCTTTCAGTCTTGGTCCGAGCAAATTTAAATAAAAAAATATATATAAAGTTGATTATTGATCAAAGGATTGCTTTACGATTGTTTATCACAGCGTATTACAGCATGGATTGGGAATACCAATCTTAGATGAAGTCTTCGGACAGTTTGACATCTCATGCGAATGATGCTCAAATTTGCAGATTCAAATTATTATGGGCTCGATTAGCGGATGTGAAGAGAATTCAATTCTATGATAAAAATACTCAGATGCACCAAATTATTGCCATATTAAAATTTTTCAATAAAATCGCAACTTTTATCAAAACTTTAAAGCGCAAAGTTGCAAAATGAACGAAAATTAATATAAATTTTTATTTTAAAATCAAGCGATACAAAAGATTCGCTACATCATCTAATAATTTCCAACAGACAGAATCAGATTTCACAGGATTCGGGATACTTTAAAAAATACCATCATCGTTAAGTTCTCACCTTTGCATTGCGAGTGTTTTCTTTGAAAACTTTGATTCCATCTATTGTTATACCACATCTTCCAGCATCAAGTTTCTTCACCTGACATTGTGAAACAACTGATCCAAGTTCACCGCAACCAGATTCTGTGCCGAGGTTCGGGTTGCAGCTGATATCTAGTTCATCCAACTGAAATGAATAAGATCCGTGAATCGACAAGAACAAATGTATTAATCGACTGTTAAATTATTAAGATTGAATGTTTAGACGTATGTTAGTATGATCATTCGTCTCAAAATCAACATTATATAATATCAAGAGGACTCAGTTTGAGACAGGCCGTATGTACAGGACTGGTGGCTTGAAACACCAATGTGATTTATTTTAATTTATTTAAATATAATATGATAATATAATTTGTTCACGCTGCATTCAGAGAGTAATGACCACTTTAAGCTCATAGAATGACTTGTAATAAGATCAAGAAAAACTTACATGACCTTATATTTTATCAATACCTGGCCCTGTAGGTATAGGCTTTAGAATAGTCCTAACGTATTTCCCGCATGTCGTAAGAGGCGACAAAAACGAAGCAGAGAAATGACAGTTTTATCATTGCCCAGGGCAGATACCACTCACTGCACTCCACCACGGTGATTCAGTTCCGTTTGAGATGTTTCCCATTTAAACTGCAGTTGCCAGTACCACATCTTTTAGCTCTCTGCTTTTAAGTGGCTGTTTGGTTCCTTCCAGGCACTGCACCCGACCTTGCTCAGATTGAATTTTTTAAAAAAAATACCTCTTGTGATAATTTTAAAGTGAGTTTGTTTTTCTCTAGATACTCCATGAACACATATCAGTGTAAAACTACAAAAACCTATAAAGTAGCCTTTTTATATATCAAATAAGTTTAAGCGAGCCAGAAGCACCCAAATATTTTGGAATATTCATGTCTAATAGGATTTTAAAACCGAAAAGAGTCTGTGGTAGAAGCTCCTATGATACAGGAGCCTCTGTGGGAAACATAGACAAAGGTCCTGTACCTCAAAAAGCAAGGAAAATGATAGTGAGTGCAAGTTTGTTTTTTTTGCTCTTAATGTAGAGGGTGTCAAGGATACCATCTCTAGCGCATAAACTAAATCAGACTTATTCATAAGGGAGTCAATCATTTTGATAAGTGTGCTGAACTTCTAAATATTCACAGTGTTAAATTGTAACGTCTCACACTTAGTAAGACTGCATTAAATGTATAAATTGAATTCTACCATTGATCGCACATCAGTGATTTTATAAAATAATGAAATCTGCTTGAAATATTAACTAAATAACAACTAGAACACGGATGTGTAGTCAATTAAATTATCCTGATGATTGAGTAATACTTCTGATAATTTAATATCTAACCTTCAAACAAGAATCTACCAAGTTTGAATTCATGATTCGCATCAGGTCAGAGTTCAGACCACAGTCCCTGAGACTAACTTGTTCTATTTGATCACATCGTCGCATTACTGACGATATCGCGTACATTCCTGCTGCTGTGAGAGGCGTGTTACGAATGTTGATTCTTCGAACAAGAGATCGAATGAGTTCATCATCATTGGCTTCACACAATGCTCCTAACAATTCCAACTTTCGATAAGATCGGTAGCTTTGATTAAACATTGTTGTGAGAGTTTCTCGCAAAAGTTTTTTCTTCTCGTTTTCATATTTTTTTGTGTTTATAGAATGAGTTGGGTTTGATATATCTTTGATTAGTTTTCCATCGATATTTTGATTCAACACAATTCCACATAGAAGACGAAGAACCACACTCCAGTGGTCATTGTGTATTTCTTCGGTTATGAACGAACGGAAGGTTGGAAGGTCCATGTTAGCAATGTAGAAAGCAGATAGAAGCTCTTGAAGAATTTCGTGACCAAAAAACATAATTACATCAGTTTCCATGAGATGCTGACTCAGCATGTTGTTGCCGGGTACTTTTATGATGATATCACGAACGTCATCAGGTTCAAGTCCAACTTTGCGCAAATCATCTATGGTGAAAGTGACTCGCTTTTCCATAGTCCCTTCAAATGACATTTTCATCAAGTTGTTTAGTATTCCGTGTATCCGTGATCGCTCCTGAGTGTTATTTGATCGCATGAAGATGTTGAGTATCTGGATCATCACTTCTGTCATCGTATCAGGTGGTTTCACAGGGTTAAATTTGTGAACGATTGCGTTGAAAATCAGGAATATAGGAACAGAAGAGAATGGAATGAGTGCAGGTGATTTGACTTTCAACTTCTCCCACGAATCTTTTCCGGTTTCACCTAAAACTGCAATGAATAGTTTCTTGATATCTTCCCGAACAAGACCAGCCAGTGAAACTATGAATTGAGGTCGCAATTTCGAAGGAAGAGATGCGATGCTGTGCTCACGTGAGGAAATAAGAATTGTTGCATCGGGAAAGAGATGGCCTATGATTAGGTTGTATATGATTGTAGCTGTGCTTGATTTATCATAATATCCCATCAGGTTGTATTTTCCTCGTAGATTCCAAGGAGCCTGATCCAAACCATCCAGAGCAAACGTCAGAACTGATTGATTCTGTTGAACCCATTTATATCCTTCTTCCATTTCTTGTCGTGTCAGCCCAGTGTTCCCAAAAAGCAAAGTGCATAGATCTATTGCTTCCTCTGAACTGGTTGCTTTGCAGAAGGGAATATCTTTGATATTTATGTGATGGACGAACTTGAACTTAGGATTGTGAATGTGAGATGACAGAGTACCCGCTTCATTGACTAAACTGTTGTCTGCGATAATGCGTCTTGTTAGACGTTTCGTGATTGTCGTTTTACCACTTCCAGCCTGCCCAATTATTGCCATGTATCTGCAATCAGGCTTACTCAACTGTTCGACAACTTGACCAGGAGTTATTTCTTTACCAAGTTTCTTTGCTTCCGCTGTGTAAGCGAATCCTGCTTCCTTCCTATACTCTGTAGTATCGGGCGCCATCTCACCACTGTAGAAACGCTCTACTTTCCTTAGTTGAGGGTCGACTTCAAATGCTGGTTCCTGGAGCTTTTGGTCTTTGTAACTCTCTGCGATTTGAACGTTTGTTTTTTTCCAACTTTTTTCATTGTGATAATTTACGAACTTCTTTGCATGTGGACTGGAATTGATATCTGTAGAAAACAAACAAATGTCTTGACATGGGCCCATGATTGCTCGTTCCCATCATAGCAGAAAGATTTAAAATTTGCAATTTTTGTGAGGCGCGATGGCCTAGTGGTTAAACATGTTGGCATCGCAGGTTGAAGATCTCGGGTTCGAGCCCCGGCGAGTCCGGCTCGCTTATCCATGCCCACCACTCAACCCAGGGCGTAATAACTTGGGTAGGCTAAGCCGAACAGGAAAAGATGATATCTTTCCAGTAATTGTAACCCTCTCCGTCTATAAGTGGCGGCTGTTGGCCTTGGACAGGGTGATCCACTCTAAAAAGTGGCTGTAAAAAAAAAAAACTGCATAAAATTCATTGCCTATGTCCTCCTAGTGGTTATCATTCTAGGGGTTTAAGTTCCTGGGTTCGAATCCCGTCATGTCAGACTAAATGTGTGCTAGGCTAGACCAAAATATCATGTTTTCCCCAAAGTTTAAAAAAATTTTAACCTGTTTTACTTTGCCCGTTGGTATAGGGTCCAGATCAGGATGATTATCCACTCAGAGTCACACAATACCTGACTTGGTTTATAGCTTATTGGTAGAGGTGGACGAGATAATCGTTATAGGAGACAGTTTCAAAACATGATACGATTGTAATTTTCGTCCGATTAATTGTGAAAAATGTATTTTGTGTCTAAATTCGCCTCTGTACTATTTTTCATTAGAAAAATGCTGAATAATGCACAAGTATCAAGTTCCTTGAGTGTATTATTAGCGGTAATAGGAGGTACGGCTTTTTGTGTCGAATTACATTCCAGTCAAAACTGGTACCGATTGCATTCGCGGAGTACTAGTGATAATGCTAAATATGTAGACACACAGTACGAAGGCAAATTAAAGGCAAGAAATATTTCCAACACTTATTTTGTCGGAGATATTTCAAAGTAAAAAGGCAATACCCATTCACCTGTGCCGTTGTTCCTAACAAATTAAAACGTCTGTCGATGTGAAAACTTCAAAATTCCCAGAGGCTTTTTAAAATCGTAATGCGTACAAAAGTAAAAAAAAATGGATTTTAGTTATATTGACAATTTTTCTTTTTAATACCATTTATCGCGCATTCAGTGACGAAAGTCAATATTCGTGTCGTTAGATTTCCGTATAGTCAATGTGATATACGTAAGTAACATTGGGGTTAATCATCTCGCATTAGGGAATTTCTACATCGTCTTTAAAAGTACTATTCTTTCTTCTTAGATCGCGTAAAATAAATGCCATTCGCCTGATGAAATTCTCTTGTTCATAGTTAGAGCGAGGTCACATTAGTTATAATTTGTACCGGTGCACCGCGCCAAAATGCGGGTAATACCGGTATGTCACGCCATTTTCTGCTATCAAAAAGCATGCTATAGTGTGTATAAGGTGTATACCTCTAAATGCAGGCGGGTTGCTGTTTCATGACATCGCAAAAGTTCAATTTAGGCATATGAGCAGGTGTAAGTGGGCTAAAGACCTGTTTTTTTTTCATCACTTGATGCGATAATGCATCAACTTTTAACCATTTTAAGTTTTATGTTGGAAAATACCGGTACCATGGCAAACCGACATTGCGCTGATTAACGCGAAACGGTATTCTGGAACTCAATACCGGTATTGTCTGTCTTACTGATATGTCATCCAGCTCTATTATTCGTACATGCTGGCATATCTTGTGTTACATAATAACCCAAATGTTGCCCAAAAATGCAACTAAATAATCATATGTTTTAAAGTGCCACCCAAGCGTAGACTACACATAGTCAATGTGAATAGCGTATTTTTTTCCAAATCCGCGATAGGATATCACAGTAAAATAACAAAATTATTTTAGACAGATTTTTTTTTTATTGAAATTCACTCTAAGCACGGCTGGAAGCAGTGCCTAAGGAACCAACCAACAGCCACTTAATAGCAAAGAGCTACTAAAAGATGGAATACCAGCAACTGCACTCTAAATGGAAAACATCCCAAACAGAACTGAACCATCATGGTAAAGTGCAGCGAGTGGTATCTGCCCTGGGCGATGGTGAAACCATCTACCACTTTTTTGCTTCCTTTTAGTCGCCTCTTCTGACACGCGTGGAATACGTTAGGCTGTGAGAGCGTTGGTTACATATGCGACCTCATCTCACTATTTTGTCAAGTTATTAAGAATGTCCAAAGCGAGTACGTTAAAACGGACTTTACGATCTGTGATTAAAATTTTAGCTTTTATTTTAGAATTTGCTCAATTTACCTCGTGACTTTGGTAATTAATCAATTGTCCGCAAGCTCACAAATGCGTGATCGTGTGAGCGTCGGATACATAATACGATTACATTGCTCGATTTGTGTTTTGTGTGTCAAAAGCGAGTGTGCTTTAAAAAGACGAGCTTTGCAATCTACAATTTCTGCATTTGGCATTTGTATCGGTATTTTCTTTATTTTCGCCTCGAACGTCTCATTTTAATAGTGAAAATAAAAGACACTAATCGTCGCTGATTACCACCTGATTATAGGCAAAAATTCCTAAATTTCAGAAATTGAATAATCCCACGATTATCACCGATTAATACCATGGAGTAATCGTACGATTGCCGATTATCAAAAAGTCACTAATCGCTTACCGCTAGTCAACTATAACCATCACAGCATGCTTCACACTTCACAAATTCATTTCTGTAACGTTTCGCCGGACTTGTTTGAAGTTTAACTTTAGTCAGATGAAACTTCACAGAAATAAATTTGTGTAAGTTCGAAGTAAGATGTAGAATCTCTCTAGATAGCAATGCTTGTCGTGTTTTTCACTAAATATTGCAGCTGCTAGTACTACGTTTTGTAGTATATCTTTGACATACAAGTGGCTGTTAGTTGGCTCCTTCCAAGCATTGTGGAAAAATGTGAAAGAATTTCAAAAAAGAACTTCTCACCTTGTATTGACATCCTTTGTGTACCTGAGAATGAAACAGAAGTCTTAAATTCCTGTTGTCTACAAACTTCGTAAAATAAATTAGTGCTGGTTTCATATTGCATTGCATGTCACTGTTTTAAAATACCCCAGAAAAGGGATGTAAGTTTTAGAATTTCGAATCGAATGGGTTTGAATCGATGTTAATTCGATTCATCTTGTTGTGTACCATATGTGAGTTTTCTGTCGATTCCGTACCTTGGAAACAAACATTTCAAAATTATTTGACCATTTGGTGATTTTCATCATAACTTTTTGCCAATTTCGTTGTGTCCAGTCGTAAAATCAGTACACAGCTATTTCGTTCTTGTTCAGTGTTGCTCTAATTCGATCAACTGATTTTTTATCTGGTTATTTCGTTCGAATTTGGAAATGAGTTTTTTTCACATAAAATCATATTCGGAAAGATCGGATTTGAAAATATTTCGTTAGAGATTCGATTTGGAAGTAAAGTAACAATCCCAAAGTTTCGTTCATGGCATGTGCACAAACTGACCCAACCAGAAAGCAGGGATACGACAAGCATTGGAGCAGTGAGTGCGGAAGTTTGTAAACATATTTGTGTGATATTTTCGTCCTGACGCACGAGTATATTTAATAGATACGAAACGACAGAATCACATGTTGGATTTATAAAACTTACTCTAAAAATGAGTTGATTGAAACAAAATCATCATTTCTACAGTGACAGAATTGATGAGAAACAATAATTCTATGTACCGATATTTTCAATACTGAGTGACCACCCTGAGCAACTATTGACACAGAATAAGTTGATTGAAACAAAATCCTTTTTCCTACAGATTGGCAACAAATACAAGAAAAAAGGAATTGAGAAATATTTTTACCGATGTTTTCAATATGTGGTGATCACCCTGACCAATTGACCACCCTGATGCAATTATGTCATTGGGGGAACACTGCTACTGACGCAAGATGACGAAGCAATTTATTTAGGAAGCATGACTTGTAAATTATTCCTTTTGTAATATTATAGCAAGTGGGCTACGGATAGGGAGATTCAAAAAATGAGATTTTTAAAAAAAAAATCAGCTACAACCCCCTCAAAAAGAGCAGTTGGGTGTAAAAAACAACACACAAAAAGTTTTAGCTCATTTGAAAAAGTTTTGAAGCGGGTCGGTGGTTTGAAATTTTCAGTTTAAAAAATTTCCCAATTTTTTTTCAATTTTTGGTTATTTAAAACTATTTTGGCTCATTTGAACGGAAATAAATAGAATTAGATGTAAAAGGAATAAAATCACCAATGTTTCGGCGCAATATTTGGATTTTTCCAGGATATCCAATATTGAAAATTTTGGGAAAAAATTTCATTTTTTTATAAAAAGTGAATAAATCATTTCGAATCTCTATTTTGGCAAATTTTTTTCAACCAAAAACCAGAAAAATTGGAAAATTTTTACTGTTGCCAGATTTTGCTTGAAACTGTAAATTTCAAACTGCCGGCTTCGCTTCAAAACTTTTTCAAATGAGCTAAAACTTTTTGCGTGTTGTTTTTATCTAACCACTGTAGATATATTTTTCAGAAATTTCATTTTTTCAAACCACCCTAGGGCTACGATCAACACATATTAATTTAATAATATTGTTCAAATTGATGCTTTACTATGGAAATATAAAACACCAAACCTGATGGTTCTTCTCTGCTATAAACCGAAGGATAATACTCGACATCATCTTGATGAGATCTTGATGAACCACCTTGATCAAAGCAAATCAACGTGTTAAAGTTTGTCAGAGTTTGCAGTGTAAAGCAATAATCGATGGTTCATGAACTATTAAAAATTTTCTCATCCCTGTGTGATGAATTTTCTCCAAAATTGCCCAACTACGTTCCAAAGCATACCCAGATTAGTGGCAGTTAGTTGCCCCAACAAGAAGAAGCCACAAAGTATTCTTCACTAGACACAATACAGAACCTAGGTGCCTGACGAGACACTTATTCTGAAATAATGTTTTAAATGAGAAACAAAATTTTCTTTATAAAAATTATCTCAGTGAAATGTGACAGAGATTATATCATCCAACAGATAAAATTACCTAAGTTTAATAAAAAAAAATGCCTCTAGAATATACTTAGATTACTCAAAATCCAACATGTGAGCTTCACTTGGATGCCTCATTCAACATGTCTTTAATAAACAGTGCAAGTTTTTTTAGTGGACACACTTGTTTTTCACTTAATATTGCAGCTGCTAGTACCACGTTTTGTAGAATATGTTTACCATACAAGTGTCCGTTAGTTGGTTCCTTCCAAGCATTGTGTAAAAATGTGAATGAATTTCCAAATAAAACTTCTCACCTTGTATTGACATCCTTTGTGTACCTGAGAATGAAATACAAGAGTCTTAAATTCCTGTTGTCTACAAACTTCGTGCAAAAAATTAGTGCTGGTTTTAAATTGCATGTCACTGTTTTAAAATACAAGGTTTATTTTGGTCCCAGAGTAGGGATGTAAGTTTTAGAATTTCGAATCGAATGGGTTCGAATCGATGTTAATTCGATTCGATTCTAATAGATTCTTGTTGTGTACCGTATGTGAGTTTTCTGTCGTTTCCGAACCTTGGAAACAAACATTTTAAAATTATTTGTCCATTTGGTGATTTTCATAACTTTTTGCCAATTTCGTTGTGTCCAGTCATAAAATCAGTACACAGCTATTTTGTTCTTGTTCAGTTTTGCTCGAATTCGATCAACTGATTTTTTATCTGGGTATTTCGTTCGAATTTGGAAATGAGTTTTTTTATTTACAATTATCTTAAGCGCAAGATTGCCAGCCAAATGTAGATTATTAGCTGTCGCTTATCTTATGATAGACTGCAAGATCTCAGATACTTGGACACCCGTAAAATATGATCTCACATCAGAAGAAAATAAAAAGTAAGGACATCTTTTATGAAAAACATTTACTTGAAATTGTAGTCAGACCTTATACTCGGGGAATCACTGCTACTGACTCAAGATGACGAAGCAATCCATTTAGAAAACATGACTTGTAAATTATTCATTTTCTAATATTTGAACAAGACGGCTACAATCAACATATTTTTATTTTATAAGATTGCTCAGATTAATGCTTTACTATGGAAATATGAAACAACAAACCTGATGGCTCTTCTCTTCTATAAACTGCAGGATAATACTCGACATCATCAGATCTTGATGGACCACCTGAATCAAAGCAAATCAACATGTTAAAGTTTGTCAGATTGCAGTGGAAAGCAATAATCGATGGTACATGAACTATCGAAAATTTTCTCATCCTTGTGTGATGGATTTTCTCCAAAATTGCCCAACTACGTTCCAAAGCATACCCAGACCAGTGGCAGTTAGTTGCCCCAACAAGAAGAAGCCACAAAGTATTCTTCACTAGACACAATACAGAACCTAGGTGCCTGCCGAGAGACTTATTCTAAAATGATGTTTTAAATGAGATACAAAATTTTCCATTTTTAAAAATTATCTCAGTGAAATGTGACAGAGATTATATTATCCAACAGATAAAATTACCTAAATTTAATGAAAAAAATGCTTTAAAAAAAAGATTACTCAAAAACTCTGTCGGCCTGAATTGATATCATAAAGAACTCAAATTTTACTTGAATATGCATAGTTTGCTGCCATATCATTTGACATAAAACGTATTGTCGCGAGATTATGGTACTATTTCGTAAACTTAGTTTATCATTACAATCGATAAATCTGTACTAAGATGAACCATCCCTCCTTACATACTTTAGTTACCACTAAGAGCAATGAACGCGACATGTTAGTAAATTTTGCAAAACTTTTAAAACTTTTATGAGTTTAAAATCTAAGTCTAAAGGACTTCACAGCTTATAAGAAAATATTATAAATTCGAGTCGAAATAAACATTCAAGCCCTCAAGTTTTTATGTAATGAATATAATTACCTTGTCCTGCAATAGCTTGATTGTTAGGCTCTGGGTTGTCTACCACTGGATTCTGTTGTTGAACAGCCGATGGTTGATTAGGATTCTGTTGTTGAGCGGCTGATGGTTCATTAGGATTCTGTTGTTGTACGACTGGTGCTTGATTAGGATTCTGTTGTTGTACGACCGCTTGTTGAAGTGCCCCTCCTAAATAATCATATTTATGCAAAAAACTTGTCAATGCCAATAGGAATTTATTTATAATTTATTTAGTGAGAGGTCCAAAATCTTGCTTCACACATACACAAATTTATTTCTGTTACGCTTCGTCTGACTTGTCCTATTTTTTACTTTGGACAGATGAAACTTCACAGAAATAAATTTGTGTTTGAAGCAAGGCTTCGAATCTCTCTAGATAGTATGCTTGTTGTGTTTTCACTTAATATTGTTATTAATATTAAAATTGCAGTCAGACCCTATACTGGGGAAACACTGATACTGACGCAAGATGACGAAGCAATTTATTTAGAAAACGTTCAAAAAAATGAAATTTTTGAAAAAACAGCTACAACCCCCTCAAACGGGGTGGTTGGTTGAAAAAAAAACACACAAAAAGTTTTACCTCATTTATTTGTTCAAAAAAGAATAGAATTAGATGCAAAAGAAATAGACTGCGAGGTAAAACAATAATCAGTGGTACATGAACCACTAAAAATTTTCTCATCCTTGTGTGATGGATTTTCTCCAAAATTGCCCAACTACAATACAGAGCCTAGGTGCCTGCGAGAGACTTATTCTGAAATGATGTTTCGAATAAGACACAACAAAACACATTTCCTCAAAAGACTTATTATATTCGACAGATGAAATCATACAAGTGCTGGAGTTTAATAAAAAAATGTCTCTAAAAATACTTAAGATTAGTTGAAATACTCTACATGTGAGCTTCACTCGGGTCCCTCATTTAAACATGTCTTTAATAAACAGTGCAAGTATTTTTTAGTGGACACACTTATCTCCTATTTGCACCACGAGGAAATATCACCTTAGTAATGAAAGCATCGTCGTAAATAAATTCATTTACACTAAACTCTTGTCTCCGAGTTGCAACAAAATTATTTACCAGGAGTTCGATGATGCTTTGTTCCTGAGGATGCTCCTTGGTTGGAAGTCTGACTGCGGTTTTCTTTCTTTTGTCTCCCTCCATTGCGGGATTTGGACTGTTTTGGTTGTTGGCCTGAATTGATATCATAAAGAACTCAAATTTTTCTTGAATATGTATAGTTTTCTACCTTTTCCTGTTTCCCCCTGG